>QWTY01004515.1:5786-31342 GCA_008033365.1 Pseudorectes ferrugineus | reverse complement strand
GTTGAATTAAATTACTTGTCTGGTGTCTCACATCAAGCAAGAGGCAACCTCAGAATTTTAAAGTTTGGATCTGTGCTTTCTCCACAAGAACAACACTTGAATAGTATTTTGTCAAGTAAATGTTTTAGCCTCTACCCATAGCACAAGTTACAAAAACAGCCAGTCAAGTCTCCTGAGATGTTTGACAAGAACTGTTAGTTATCTCTGTGATTGACTTTCACAGTCACAGTCAATATGTTCTCTTTGGTATTTTATATTTAAAATGCCTATGTAGTTACTTATGCAAGCTTTTTCACAAAAAGAGACCAACTAACACTTGTTTTTCCACAGCCTTACCTACATTTATGCCAGAGGGTCATGAGTTTAAAAAAACCCCAAATTATCAGGGAAAGTATTAAGAATAAATGATTAAATACATAGACTGAAATATGGACTAATTCAGAATTAAATCCTCTATCTATAATTTGAAATGAAGACCGATAGAGGACAACCTATAAATTAAATTTAGTGGGCAGTTCTGTGTGAATTTTAAGACTGTGAGGATCACTGACACCATATTTTTGAACATATTCACCACGGTACAGTTCTATAATCTTTTATGCTATTTAACTTTACCAACAGTGTGTTCACCATAGGACTTACACAGTTTCTCTGCCTACATGCACATTATTGCTGTGTATTTCTCTGCCTTCAGATGAAACAATTCTTAACTCTGTGTCCAGCTTCTACGAGTTACTATTGCTCACATAGCACAGGAATCATAAGAAGTGGAAAATATCTCTGAACACTGATACTGCACTGTATTTGAGGATTACAATCATCAGTATCTAAGATCTAACGTGGTAAACCTCCGTGATTTAGGCATAGAAATGGTGAGAGTGGACTAATTTTAGCCCTAAGCTGATGTTACTCTAGCCTCGCTATAGGTAACAATTGTTTAATTAATGTTGTCTCTATCTTTTCTTTGATACTTAAACATGTTGGTCTGACAAGTTCACATTTTTATTGTTGCTTTGTATGTTTCCCAAGGCTTTGACAGAGAAATTGGCTTCCCATACAAAGATGCTTATTTATAGAAAAATCTCTTCTTGTTCAAAACCAAATTGCCTTTAACTCCCACAATAGAAGATGGCCAGATATTACAAGATGACACATTCCCACTGGGCATGTGGATTTAGGAAAAAGCTAAGAAGCAAGCTAACAAAAAACTAAGCCCTGAGACTTTCAGTTAAAACATTTGATAAAGAGGATTGGGTTCAGCTACATCAAATCCTCTGTGCAAATACAAAAGACAGCTTCTGAAGGAAAACCTTCTGAAATGGCCAACCATACTGCAGGAAACTCAAAATTTGTCAAGAACCATAAGAAAACAGGTTAAAAGAACTGCATGGAATCCCAATTTAAGATCAGACATATAGGGTGCATTGGGGACTATGTGATGTACTCTAGCTGTTGGACTGTGCTCAGTGGGAGTCAGGAATGGGTTGAAGGGCTTTGCTGAATTGGGTCTGGAAGGTCTAGCAAAGCAAACAAGGTTTTTGGAAAAGTCAAGCGCTTGCACAGGATCTTCTCCACCAACACCTACATTTAAGACAATCCTTAATGCACTTATCATCCCTGTATTTCATATAAGTTGTTGGGGTTTTCTTTCCCTCCCAGGTTCCCCAAGACAACAAAATCTTACAAAAAGGCTCATTTTAAAAATTGTATTTCCCTTCCCAAATATAAAATTTTCTGGCTATTTCTGCACCTACTGTCTGAATGTGAGAGAACATTTGTCAAAGGCAGTGGAGAAGATTGCAAGTGGCTGAGTGACCATTCTAAATGTGCCTTTGTTTTTCAGCTGAGTCATGTGAATTAACCACATTCAAGCCCCGACCTAAGATGCAATTACAAAGCAAACTTCGGTATCTAAGCCCCCCTGGAGAGGCAGCATATTTGAATTTCTGCTCACAACAGGGCAGGATCATTTCACAAAAGCCAAAGGTGTGACTTTTCAGGCAGCAGTAACTAGGTCATTTACAGCCATCTGTTCCTAGCCTCAGCCTCCCTGCAGTCATCACCAAAGCTGTGCGCTAATTAATTTTCACCTGCTAATCAGTGGAGACAGCTCTGAAACTAACAAATCATCCGGTTTCAGTCAACAGCTCCTGGACACCTGTGGATGGCATTTCCACGAGACTTTATTACCAATAAAGGTAAAGAGGTTTCTCTGAAAGAAGATCTCCCGTAAGGCTTCTGACCCGCTCCGTGTGGAGCAGCCCCCTGGAAGAACGAGAAGGCTTCATCTGACACTTCAGGTGAAGAACAGGAGTTACCTGGTCTTTGCCTCCAAATCTTCAAGCAAGTACTTAGGCACATTCTTAATTTTGATTTGAGGAGTTAGGTATATAAATGCTTGGAGATATGGACTTAAAAGACCTGCTTGACATTTCATGGGGAGTCTGTGAGGATGCAGGGAACTGAATCATGTTTTCCCAAGTCCTAAGTAAGTGCTCCAAACACTGCAACATCCTTCCACCACCATGGGGCTTTAAACAGGGCAAGTAGCTTACTGCAATGCCACTGAAACTCCATTTCAGGCTGTGAGAAGATTAATACATAGTTCCAAACCAGCATGATTGTATTTCATTTGTTCTGAAGACTGATAAAGCAAACCCCATAACACTATGTGTTCTTCAAACCTCCCAGCTCTATCCATTGGCACAACTTATACTGAGCTCTGACGGGTTTTTGTGTACATGTTTTCCTGGTATATAGCTATGATTCCTTAAGTTAAAAAAAATTTCGCATTCTTCAAATGAGTTGTTCTAGCTCCATGGAATGAACCTGCTTTAAAAAACAAACATTTGCGTTATCACAATAGTGTTACTTTGATTTAGTAGGTACTATAAAGGATCCAACAGGAAAACCTCATGTAGGTAAATATTGAAAGAAAATGTCTTTAGACCCATGAAAGCTGCTCAATGACAAATGAATGGCAAGAGATTATGATCTAGTTTCTGCACTGCTGCTTGTAATTCTGTATCACAATACCTCAGCTGGGGCTCAGAAAAGTATGATTTATAAGGTGTGAACAGTGCTCAGCATTCATGAATAGTCCACATGAAATAAGGTCAAAATAACATCTCACAGAAAATACTATGCTCTCTCATAAGCATATAACAGCTCTGAATGGGAGTTAACCAAGTAGGACAGCTCCTAAACTGTAGCAAGGCCAGTTCCTCCCCAAATTCCTCACAGAGTATCGTCATGGTGACTGGAGAGAGCTGTCAGTTCACCTGGACTCAGATGCGACCAATCAATAAGATATTTGCAATCCTATCAGCGGGGATTAAACAGAATTCTAAGGGATATATTCTGTAATCCTTGCTTTTCAAGATGTATGACAAGTATATAATACAACAGAAGTAAAGGAACCAGAAAATTACATCCTTAGAGGCTGATAGGTTTTTTTGTTAGAGAGCTGGTGCATTACATTCTCAGGTTTGCAGCTGATGCTTCAAGAGTGCAGCCAGGCACCTTCTTGCAGCTGGTTACAGGACTGGGGTCTAAAGGCCATGGTGCCATGCAGGTAAGAAATGAAAATACACTATGCCCAGGAACCAAGTGTGGTGTAGATCAAAACCAGGATCCCAATTCAAATCAAGGTGCCTCATCTTTATGAAAAGCAGAGGTCAAAATAACTTTTTTTTTTGTTTTGGTGCACAATTTTTTTTGCACAGCTGGGGCCAACTGGAAAAGAAAGAGTAAACATACCCATGGACATTTGTGTGATAGGAATTGCACACGTGAAGAGGAAGAAGGAGCAGAACAGTTAGCACTGGAGCTCTGGCTCGGATGTGGACCTGCAGCTCTGCACTGTGTATCAGACCCCAGGCACCGAAGCCTTACTCCTCCAGCTTTCCCTTTTCTCCTGGCAACGTGCTGCAACTCAAGCACTCTGCATGACTTTGTCTAAGCATTGATTAAAGCACACGTGGGAGAGAGAGGGGGCAGGGGCAGGTCACCCACAGCTCTTAACTCGGGCTACGGTTCTCGCAGGTTTTCAGTTTGTGTTTCAGGGTATGGGTTGGGGTTTCCACGGATAAAGCTGCACTGCAGAGAGGGCCAGCAGCATGTGCAGGAGGGCTGTGAGCACTAGCATGGCTCTCCCCCTCTTCTGCAAGAGAAGCAGACCACTGACAGCACAGCAAGACTCAACATTCTGCAGAAGCTGGTTGTCAGCCTCACATTCTCTTCTTTCTCGACATGCAACTTTGGTTTTTAAGCTTTTTTGTGTGTGCTATGAGACATGCATAAATGAAAATGAGTGGTACCAGGTAATTATCACAGCAATTGTGATATCCTTATGTAGCACTCAACAAATCAAGGGAAGCTTTTTCCTTTTGGAGACAGAACATGAAGTTAGGGATATTGCCTACATAATGCTGCCACAGGGATGCCTCTCAAATTATTTTATCAGCAAAAAAAGGAAGCCATGTCTGCTGGAAACAGCTAAAGATCACGTTCTAATTTCAGCAGTTGCAGTTAACTCATTCCCAATGGAGTTGCACTTACCGTGAGAAGGTTTCTAACTGCTTCAGCACTGAAAGGAAACAAGCATTGAGTCATTCAACTGCAGATCTATATGCAAATATGCTTTTCGGCCCATGAAGGGAAAGCATAGAGAATCCGCTGCTATAACGCAGTCAGCCAAACATTTCCACACATTTCTTATAATGCAAACGCTGGAAAAAAAAAAATTCCTTTACCAACCAGTGTTTTAGCTGTCCCTATACAAGTGTGATCATTGGCATGCACATGCACTCTGTTAGGGACAGAGCGTGTGTATAGGAAATAGAGGCACACTGCATACCTAGAATTGGTAAGAAAAGTTTTAATCAACAGATATATTCCCATTGACATCGAATGGTTCTACAGTAATATTATTAATTTTACTCAAAGATTATGTTTATATCTTATATAACTCAAGATATATTAAGCCGCTATATTACATTTTTATTAAACTTCTGAAGACCATAATATGAGCTGTTCAACTTTTTCAATTATTAACTCCCAGAATAGTGATTCTGTATAAAGACTTTAGTTCCACACAATATGGTAATTTTCTCTGTTGACTTCTAATTGGGCCTACAATAGAACCCACATCACAGCTAGCCCAAAAAACTTTCTTATAGAAAAGGTGATTTAGTACAAAGAGATTAATAAAATGCTTTTATAGTTAGGAAACTTCTGGCTTATCCTAAAGCGTGCACTTAGTGCTAGGAGAGCCCTAGCAACTAATATCTAAAGACATTAAAAATAAATAAGGACACTCTTTTGGTGAGCAGTGATAAACTTGAGGCTCTTTAAAGAGTGATTTTTTCAATGAATTGTGTAAACAGATTTGCACTTTAAAACAAAATCTTAAGCAAGTTATTTCACAGTAGGGAATGAGAATTTCTTTTTAATTCGAAAAAGATACGAATAAAGAAAACCACAAAAATTATGATGTAATGTCAAAAGGTAAATGTTCTCGAAGTGCCATGTGGTTTTTCTGCCTAGATTAATCCCTGCTGTGAGCCTGTGACTGAACAGAGGCAGGGAAATCCCATGGGAGCTGGCCTCACACGGGCATCAGGGAGGGTTTGGAATGTAGAGTGCAGCTTGTCACCAGAGATGAAATAGCAAAACTGGGGACCTCTGTATTTACTGGCAAAATTCACTGAGCACGCTGACAGGTATTCAGGTGGACATCCACATACACATGTAGCAAAATTCAGGAGGATGATCCCTTCAAGGCACTAACATGCAGACAGATGGAAAAACTCTGTCTCTTCCCCAAAGTGGCCGTGGGCTGTCATGGCTGGGGCTCAGCACCACGTTAACGTGCAGCCCAGCTCTGCAGAGGCAATGGGGCTGGGAGAGAGGGAAACACTAATGGGAGTTCTGCTGCCATTTTTCCCCAGATGTGCAGATACTGATAAACAGCGGGGGAGGAAGTGGCTTTCAAATAACTACAACTTAAAACAAAAAAACAAAGCTGAAATGTATGAGGATGTGCATTACAACTGATGTAAAATACATTCCTGTTCTACTCTGAAGGGCAGATTAGCACCTAAAAATATGTTGCATTTCAGATGGAAACTCCAGTCCCTGTGTTTCCATGATACACAAGCTCACACTAATTTTTAAGGATACCTGCAGGCATTGTTGAACTGTGACCTGAGTGTAGAGTGAAGGGCACTGCCCTAAAATTCTAGGGCAACTCCAAGGATTACCCTGGAAAGCTTAAATGATATATAATTCCCATAGTTATTTTCACTGCTCTTCATATTTAGCTCCCTACTCATCCATTGCTACAAATATCTCAAATCTGTGAGCAATTAGATACACAAGAGTTAACTTTACAGAAATAATACTGCTCAAATTCAGAGAGGAAAGGGTGATTATTAAAAATTAATATTATTTAAAATGTCTTCTAAAACAGAGTCATAAATACATATATTCACCTTATCTATTGATGAATAGTAACCTTTAGAATGCTCATGTGCATCCTTGCTTTGATTAGCATGAAATAGACTGGTACCTCATTTAGTCTAGGAGCAATATTATTACTCTTTTTTTTCTCAGCCAGTATCAACAATCTATTATAGTATAGGCTTTTTAAGCTAAATTTCTGTGAAAATTTACCCTCTAGACTCCCTACTTGATGTTTTATAGAAAAGTGCATCTTAAACATTAATTCACTAGACAAAAAAAATATTTTAGGACAGAGAAATGAAAATTGTTGTGGACTGTTTCAAACAAAACATTATACTGAAAAATATTCCCCTTTTTGCAGGCTTCAATTACACTGAAAAATATTTTTTCCTTTTGCTATAATTAGCATGTGTCTCTCTCATATGTATTTTTAATGAACAAATTCACATGATAAAACAGACTGGATCCTGATGGAGCACAAAAAAAAGTTCCCTAAAGAACCAGTTGTGACCTTAGATGGGGCAATTATTTCTGAGCTGTGTGTTCAGAACACGTTCAGAACCTAATGGCTACTCCCTGGCTGCTCATTCTGATTGGTTACTTTTTTTTTCCCCCATTCTGTGTCAGGACTGGGTAAATTGTGTGCTGCTTTTTCAAACAGCTCCTCCCTAGACATCTCTTTCCATTGCAATTATATTGTGTTCAACTCTGTCCTGGCACTGCTGAGCTGTGTGATCTCCTGTCACAGGACAGGCTGCCTGTCAGGGACTGCTGTCTGCCTCCACCTGCCCTCAAAGAACAGGGCATTTAATTAATTGTTGTATTGGACATAAGGGCATTCCTAGCAGCAGAACTAGGCAGTGCTTTCCACTTGGAGCTCTAAAGGCTGGAGATTTTCAGAGCCCAGAGGAGAACAAGCTACCCCATCGCTAAATAATCTCAGAGTAAAGGCGAAAGGAATCTAAGGAAAAAATTAGAAAGGAGAAGGCACACCTGAGGGAAAGAATCAATGGGGATGGTATGAGGACAGGAAAATACAAAAAAAAAAAAAAAGAAAAAATGGAAAAGCCCTGTGAAAGACAAGGAACAGATCTCATGTGAGACAGTTTCAAAGGATAAAAAGCATTCCCTGCTGTGCTGCTCCAGCACCTGTCAGAGTGATGCAGCAGCACGTGTTTAGGTACCTCCTTGTTTGAGGAGTATCAGTGAGGTCCAGCTGTGTTCCCCATACCAGGAGGTTTCAAATGTTACTCTTTAAACTGTTCATTATTTGGAGAAGAGCAGCAGATGCAGAGCCCTGAGGACTAAGACCACTGGTTGTACCCCACCCTGGCTGCAGAGCCAGAAACAGCTCTGCTTGCTCCCTGGCCTGGGTATGGTGTCTGCAGCCCTGGGAGTGGGAAGGGGGATTTCCTAGGATGGGAACAAGCAGAGTTATCACAGATGAGTGATTTGCAAAGCCAGGACTCATCTCACTACACTTCAACCACCTAAAATTTAAACATGTATTCCAGGTAAGTTGTCTGGGCTGCCTCCGAGATCAGTGGGGAGATCACTGCTCATTTAAGACTCTTCTCATCCTTTTTCCCTCTATAACAGTGGGAAAAAATTAAATTGAAAATTCTACAACTTCAAAAGGTAACCAGTCTCACTTTCAGGATCCAATTGCTAGGGATTAGTCTGATATTACTAAGGTTTTTGTATCAAACAGCTTTCAAAATGCCATCAATCAGGGCTGGAATCAGAAGCCTAAGAGCTCATCAGCTCATCATCCTCGTACCACTCTCTCTGAATTGTTGCATTCCTCATAAAAAAAAAAAAAGTGCCATAATCAATTATGTTGAAATAACCACCAAATTATCATGTGCTAGTATGTTAACTCTCCTAGCTGAATCTGCCATTAATGGGATTAAATATGCACATTTTCCTTGGTTATCTCTACATTTGCATATGTTCTTTCTCTCCCCTCTTTTTATTATTTACATTTTTCTTCAACTACCAGCTTTTCTATGCTTGTGAAATAATCACAGAAGTGAGGAACAGTCTGATGTTACTCGCTGTAATTAAGCAAAATATTAAAGGTTTTTAAATAACAGGCCCAGCAAGCACAGCTTGCAAAAACAGACTGTAACTTCTTGTCTTAGTCTGAATTAAATCAGGGAAGGGCCAGACAGGGGAAGAAAAGAAAAGGACAGAACAGAGGGACCTCCAGAAAACTAGTGACTCTTCCATGATATCAAGCTCTTTTGGGAAGAACAAAAGCTCATTAAATTTTACCAATTAATCTGTAAATGAAGGCTGATGGAGATTATCATTTCAGTTGCTTTTAAAGGAAATCAACTTCTAGCCTGGAAAAGATGCTATCAGCTATATATTTCTCCACTGTATGCTATTTTTGAAGTTCCCCAAATTTTAGAGGATAACCTACACTGTAGATGCATTTATATTTTGCTGAATGATCAGAGGTACCCTAAACATCTTTGTATACGAACTACAATAAGTGTTAATTTAAAAGTTCTAATCTTTGCCACAGAGAAGTAGCACTAAGTCTTATTGATGAAATGATGATAATATTAGTACAAGATGCAAAGTTTGGCATGTGCCAAACATGGCTCTTGGCTGTAATGCAACCTCAGATAATAACATCAAAAACTTATTGAAATATTGGATCAGTAACACGTATGCAGTGAAGCCTCATTCCTTGCTGAGATTTCATTTTTCTTACCTGGTCTCTTCTGTAGCTATAAAGAAACCATCATCTGAAGCATCGAGCCAGTTTTGCCTCTGTCTCTTGATCACTGGAATGGTGCTTGTCTTAATGGCGCTTGCACTGGCTTGCAAGGCCTTACCATTAGTCATGTGGATGTGGGGAGCAGCGTGCTGAAATCATAATAAAAGGGAAACGTGTTTGTCTGAGAAAAAGCATAATTCCATTAACAAACTCTGCCTTAAAGGGCAGCCTACACACGTCTCCAAACCTGGCTCAACCTGTACCTGGGGGTAAGATAACAACCAGCCTGTGCCCATTGACGTGTTTTATGCATAGGTCTTAAAGCTCTTCAAAAACTAAATTAACTGTTGCTAATGGCATTTTATACAAAAAGATCTTGAGGCATGAATCAATGCTATGAACTGAGCAGTTCAGAAACAGAAACCCATTGATTTCAGGAGAGAATTAACATTTTCTGAGCAAAAAAACTAACATCCCAAGCAATGAGACACAAGACCTATTTTTTCATCCAAGTATGGCATTAAGCTAATTTCAAAAAAGTCATACTTCTCACTTTGCAGGTCCTTACTCTGCCTGTCTTTCCTTTTAAACAGAAGTCACTGAATAAGATAAGTGGTTTGGTCCTGCTGCTAACCTGAAAGGAAGCAGGAAAACAAAGGTTTATATCACCATGCTGGAGCCATGGTTCTTAGGTTTACTTACTTAGGTATTTAGAGCTACCTGCAATATATCTGCATTCATTTCATAACTGATAACATCAAAAAGAAAACAATGCATTAATTTTCCACTAAACCTTTACCTGGAGTAATTGTGCAAGTACTCAGATCTAACAAGAGAAGCTGCCTTCTGGCACATGAGGAGAGAGTGAAAACGTTTTCTGTATCATCTATAGGTAATGTTTTGGAAGAATACACCATGACAAAAATATTAGTCTTGGAAATCTTAATCTTGTTTCCCACATAATTGATTAGCAGCAGGACTAATTAACAAAAATTGGATAAAAACAGATATGATAGAAGACATTATACAAAGATGAAAATTTGCTTACTCTATCTCCCATGGATTCAACATCATGTTTTCTTAGGAAGAAGTACTATTTTCTTGGTGAAATAATACCACTATTCCACATTACTGATAGCATTTTTGTAACATACCTAAAATGCACACAGTGCTGCACATTGGTGGGAGCACCCCCTAATTAGGGGACCAACACCACAGTCACTGAGTGAGAAAGGGGCTGGTAGCACCTACAAAGACCAGCAGAACACAGCACAGAACTGATCTCTTGAATCGTGTCACAAAAACATAAAAGGCAGAAAAGATAAACAAGGGCATCATTTTTTCTGAATGATTCTTACAGTCACATTCAAAGCATTATATTCACATTATGACACAACTTTCACCACACCCCAATCCAAACCATTTGCTCTCTCCAGCAGGACAAATTTTATGCATTGTACAGAAAATTCCAGTATTCATTATGCTACTGTGAGTAACTGAGACATCTCTTCTGTGATTCCTTAGATCTCATGTAAAAAAAGCAAACCAGAAGAGGAAAAACAAGACATCAAATGTGAGTGAGTCACCTATAAATCTTTCTTAGAACTAAACTATTTTCCTTTGTCTTAAAAACAAAGAAGATTTATGGTGAATTTAGTTGTTATTGCATATAGGGTCATAAATCTATCTTTGTAGCCCTTTTAAATATTTACTTAATTTTTTTCCATTTTTTCATTCAGTGTCTAGACTGCAGTTTGGCTTTCACATATTTTTTGTATTGGCTTTGGTGGGGACAAAGACCTAAAAGACATGCTACTAGAAGTAATGCAGCTGTTGTTTAGAATAAATTCAGGATAAAACACATAGGTGCTACGAAATTAGAAACTCATGAAGGTATTCATGAAGGTTTTTAACTGCTGATCTCTTCTTGTACATAGTGCTCAAAAAGAGAGTAAGAAGTCATGCATGGAAACAGTGCCACACATCAGATTTCCCAGTAAGTGTTTGTATCTGGCAATTGCCAGTGCCATACATTACAGAGGAATATTCAAGGGCTCCAATGGTATATTTTTTGCTCTGCTTCCCTACCCAATAATGGGTTTAAGTTATCTCATATAATGGTTCTGATCTTTTCCCAGGCTCCTTTCTAATACACCACTGAATGCTTTCTTCAGTCAAGATAAGAGGTGCAGGCAAAAAACGTTCAGGAAATGTATAAGGTACAAAAAGCATATTTCCTATGGCATAAACTCTGAATAACAGTGAAGCCTGATGGAAAAAGTACTTGTCTTTTCATGATACTTTTTCCCCTGGCAGAGCCAGATATTGCAACTAATTCTGAACTTCTGTTTTTTCTACTTTTATTAGCCCCTAACCCTCATTCCAGGCAAGAGATAAGGTTATAGAAAATGACACAAGGCTTACAATATAATCTCATTTCTGTTGCATCAAATTGGTTAGAATTTTCTCTTTTATTTCCCTTCTACCCCAGTCCTTTCAAGCTATTTGAAGAAATTAATTACATTTCACATAAGGACAAGAGAAAATAAGATCATTGTTCTCCAGTCTGTGCTAGGGACCACATTAATTTCAAGTTAATAAAAACAATTGAAGCTCTTGACCAGGCAATCAGTTCATTAGTTCTTCTCAAAAAATATTCACCAATGTGTATGAAAATGAGCATTCAACGCCACTGTCACACTAATATCAACACCAAGAGCAAAATGAACTTTCATACAAAGTACTCATTGAATGCTTTTCTTTTATGATGATGATGAATTCAAATTTATCCCCCTAGCACACAGTTATGCCAGAAAGGTTATGAGAGCCTCAGGAATCATCCCTGTGATACCACAGAAGTCCTTCTCATTTAAAACCCTGCTTGCAGAAAGCTTCAGTAATTTCCTCGCAACGCCACCGTGTGCAATCAGCTGCTGGAACTTTGATTCTGACTGTGTACATCACTAAGGAGCTGTGCCGTGAGTTTGCAACAGAGCCCCTGGTGCTAAGGGTCTGCACACCAGGGGCCCATCAGAGCAGCACCTGCATCAGGAGTTTGCATTTTGGACAAATCTTCCTCCGTGCTGAATGACTCCTTTCTCCCAAATTCTTCATCTCAGTCTGAGTACATTCATTGAGATCTCTTGTTCCTCTAGGACAAAATTGTTCCATGCTCAAAAGACATCAGGAGAAAAACCTTTGAGTGCACTTGAAAGAAAAACTTCTCAAGACAAAGGGAGCTCTGATTCAGGCAAACTTACATCCAGTAAAGAACACTAATATTTAAGTCAGCATGGGGTTATCTGTGGGAAGAGTCTCATCTGTCAAGCAGGTGGTGTCCATGCTGCAGACTGAACACACCCTCAGAGACCAAAAGCAACCTTTCCAAGGTCTTCAACAAGGAGGAGCTTACGTAAAGACTGTTTGTTGTACAGCTTCACCTGTCCCCTGCTGATCCATTTCTCTGCTGCTTGCAAATGCTGCTCATCAAAACTCGCCTGGCAGGGGCATGAATTTCCCATCTGCATTCATTTCACAGTGGGCAACTGAGACACCTCCAATGTTCAAGGAATGCAGGAGATCCCTTCAGGAAGAAGTTACATGTCTTTCTCCCTCTCAATTCTTCTGGAAGCAGTGGCACTGAGTTACAGCTGTAAATCCAGGTTTTCAACACAAGGTGCACTAGGCATAAGGCTTTGCTGTGGCATGGAAACCAAGGAATTGACTGTATAGAATCACTGTACACATATCTGCTGTAGCGGCATCTATGAGTCCAGTGAAGTCTGGATGCCATTCCAAAACCACCTTATATTAAAGTGGCAACTTAATACAGCATTTTTATTAACAAGGGTAAATCTCCTGTCCTCACTGGCTCCCAGAGAAGCACAAGGATACTGAGATGCATGATGGTAAGTCAAGAGAGGAATCCTGTACAAATTCAGAAATGGGACCCAGATCCCAAATCACAGTCGAAGTTGCTGTCTATAAGTTGCTCAGTTTGTACTGCTATATAAGTGGCCGAGCATTTATTCATTGAGAGCCACTAAAAATTCTGAAAAGACACTCAGGTCTGAAAAGACATTCAGCTTTAAAATAATACATAACACCCACAGTCATTCAAAGTGTAAAAGCTAACAGTGAACATTTGTACTATGGCTGAAGGAATGTTTAACTGGATTACCATAAATTCCTAAGCGGACTTCAATTTATGATCTCTTATGTTTTCTTCATTGTTTCAAAAAGGAAAACATTCCCAATGCCTTAAATTAATATTTTAAATTTTTTTTTCATTACATCTTAAAAAAAAAAAAAATCAATTGAAATCAAGCAGAGCAAAAGAAGCTCTCTACAAGGAGAAAAATTTTTAATCACTAGAAGAAATCAGCTATGCTCAGATGACTGGCAATAACCCATATTAATTGGTTCCCTATATTTTGCATTGACATAATTATACAATACATCATTTAAAACAAGTTTATAATTACCTTAAGTTTAAATCAGGTATTGATTCTCTTTTGCCACACCTGAAGTATTCCTATTTCCAAAGGGATTGGCTTTGTACCTTTAATAAGCATCAGGGTTTGGGGCTGGTTTAGTTATTCATAGAAATGTGAGCTGAATGCAAAAATTAATACCCAAAATCTCTACACAGCATGAAGTCACAAATGTTGATAATAGCATGCAGGCACACAACCACTTTGGGTATAGAATTCCATTTAAAAACCCAAAGGCTATTAAAAATGAAAGATTTTCAAACAACACATCATATACAAGAAAATCACCAACTAGTCAACACAAGCGTAACTTTGGAACCCCTGGATTTGCTACCAAACCTTTCACAGACACCTACAATTGTTGTAATGCTGAAAATCTAAGTCAATGACTTCTCTGTGCAAGGGGTAAAAAAAACACCAAAAAACCCCAAAAGAAACAACCCTCCTAAAAGATGACAGCTGACTTGCCAAAGCACCTGGGCTAAAATACCACAATGTTTATAGTCCCTGTTTGTCATAGATGGTACACAAAAGCTATATAACCTCTGGATAAATCATGTCTTAGAAGGCATCATTTTGAAGTAAATAGTTATTTACGGAAATCAGTAAATTAGTAATGAAAGACTAACCTAGGCAACTATCCACAGAGTAAGAGGAAATTCATTTTATAGCTAAAACATAGAGCATACCCTCCCTCTCCCCGCATCACACAGATGCTTAAAATATTTTCTGGGTTTTTATTTTTATGAACAAGAATCTGAAACAAAAAATAGGTGGGTCTCATTGCTTTTAAATACAGAAGAAAAATTCTTGTAATGTCCTCAGAAAAGCTGCACTTTGATTTTTTAGCAGAGTACACTCTATACCTTGCTGGCTTTGACTTTAACATAAATCTGAATCTTCACGACAAGATCAGATTTAATGCCTTACATTATTTCACTACCTATAAATGCAACTTTAAAGAAGTTCAAATACTTCATTTTTGGTAAGATAAAAGCTTTTTTAGATCAAAGCATCCAAGGCAGTAGTACAAATTTGCTGTGATACTTCCCACATGCTGATGACTAAAGGTCATGCTTTAACTTTTTATGTTACAATATAACCGTAATCAGTCAGAAAAAAGGGGACTTCGTTTCAGAGTAACTATTTATTGCAGTAGCCATCGTACATCGGCTCTCAGCAGTATTCCTTTACTACATCTGTATTGAATGTATAATCTCATAGTGTTGGTAATGCAAGGAATACCATATTTTCTGGTTTTACTGACAATTCCTACTTACTCATTGGGGAGTAATAAAATTTTCTTTTACAACATTCAGTTATGCTTTAGCTGCAGAGAAGAGAGGACATTGCTATAACGATTTCTCACTAAGCAGAATACTTACTTTTATTTCTCCTTTTATTTATTTAAATGCAATGAACAATTACTGCCCACTGACTGCAGAACATTAGTCTGAGGTCTCAGACATCTGAGTTGTCAGCAGAGAGGTCTGGAGAGGTTCACAACACAGGAACCTCAAGAACTCGAGCTATTTAAAAACCTTTTGCTTCTCTCTTTAAAAGTTTGGACATGTTTTGGTGTGAGAAAGAAATTATATAGGCAAAACCCCCACTCTTTCGGCTCAGTTTTTAGAACTGTTCTGATACGTTAATGGAAAAGAGAGACTGAGTACAATTAATAGGACGAAAAGAGTAAAGGTAAAGCAGAGTGAAGTGTTCACCAGCTTCAACACAATTGTCCTGCTCTTTTCCCGACACCAATGCAGAATTGAAAAAACACTGGAAAGTTTTTCAATCCCTTCCAAAGTTTTATAACAGAGGAATACACTTGAATAACTAAGCATCTTCTTTTGAAATGGGTGTATTTAAAACAAATTCATGACAAACAAGGATTACATCACATCCAGTAGGAAACAGAAACATCACTTTTTCCAGGCATCTCTACTATTTTGAAATGTTGTGATCTGTAGTCCTTACCTATTTATAATTCATTTGCACTGAATTATTAATGACCATTGATGATAAAGGCAATAGTTCATTGCCTCATATTAACCTTTTATGCCCTGTAGAGTCAAGAAATCCATGTGGGAATTTACATGTCCCATAAATGCTGTGCATACAGAAGAGGTAACTAAACTTGAAGGGACTCCCTAAAAACTGCAGGAATGGAAACAAATAAGCTCATGCCATGGTTTGCTGGGGTTTATTCTAAAATTTCAACACTCGCCTCAAAAACTGGTCTTTCTCCAGAAGCAGAAAGCCCTCTACTCAAACACCCACAGGACAGGCATCAATCATTCCCTGTCAGAGAAAGGTTTTCTTTGTGTGAATTGTTGTTCAGCCCTTACCTAACTTTTTTTATGAGTTTGAAACAGAAAGAGACTGACAACATATCTCACCCTATAAAAATGCAAGATAGACACTAAGTGCATAACCTTTTTTTACATAAAGCTTCCTAATCTCACTTTTGAAGGTGTATCTGTCCACTTAAACCTTTCTCTATTTCTGGAACCCAAATTATCAAACTCAAGGTAAAGTCAGAAACTGGCCTCTGAGGAATGTGATGCAAGAAATTACTCAGCTATTGTTCTGAACTTTAAATGTGCTCTGAGCCATGTGATACAGACAGAATGCAAGAAATTTTATCAACATTAATTTGACATAATCGAAAATCACTTTAACACAGAACACAAAATTGTAATTGGATTTTTCAGCTATTCAAACTGACAGCACTCTTACCTCTTAAGCTCTTCAACCTCTCATTTTTTTTCCCAAGATTTCTCATGAAATAAAGACAGACTCATTTTATCTCCACAGTGATATTGGACTTTATAAAAAAAAAAATGCCAATGGCTTAGGATACTACTATATCTACTTCATTTTTAAAGGAAAAATCACAGCTATAGGCAGATCAATACCTACAATCCCCTCTATACTTACCATTATTGTTCTTGTTGTATGGCTGGATGATTCTGGAAAATAAAAGAACCACAGCGTATTAGAATGTTTTCTTTATCCACAAAAGCCCTATTTTCTGATGCTCACCCTGAAGGCTACTGTTCAGCTACAACAATGAACACATCAAAAATGCAGAGACTGGAAAGATTTCTCATGAAACGAGCATGAGACTCATCATTGGTCCTGAATATATATGGCATGCTATAATATGCTGTTAACTGCACTCGTTCTCTTTGCTTAATTATCCTCTTCTGCAAGAAAATATAAAAATGGAACTAATTCATAATTCATGTTTGAAGAAGTGAGGGTTTTTTTCATTTTGCTTTTAACATATGGCATCATGAAGGATTATCTCTGCAGACAAAAATACAGATAGTATCAACATAGTTACTGCTCCCATTTCAAAAAAGGTTTTATAAAACTAGACAACCCTTTTCCTGAGAATTTTGAGATGGATGCTCAGTTTGAAAGTGACAAAGCTTACTGAGAAATGCAACATGCAAAAATGTTAACTATTCTCTTCTATATGGTAAATCTGGAATCAGTCAACTGAAATCGTGGTTATATTTATAGAAATTGCAGAGCAATCACTACTAGGCCAATAATTAACATAGATTTCACCCTGCTGTTTAACTCAGATCACTTTTGCTTTTTTCTTTCCTCAAGAACAGAAATCGTGCTCTCCTTGGCTTTAAAATGCTACAGTTCACATATTGGAGACATTGTTCTTTTTCAAAGCAGTGCAACTTCAGTAAAAAAAAAACATAAACAGTTAAAAAACCTGCAAGAAAATTCACTGCTCATCTATAAGGTGCAAGATGATACTACCAGCAGTCTCACAGACTTGCTCAAAAATTTGGGTAGGACACCTTATTGGCTATAGCAGAGAGAGTTCATAAGGAAGGGACATTTACCAACACTACATGCAGTTCTGCATAAAATGTACACAATTCTGAATGAATTGAAGCAGCAGAGTGTCAGTTCTGCAAGTAAGATAAATGCAAAATAATTACAATTTTTTTTTCTTGCCTTGGTTCTAAATTGTGACCCTTACAGGGTTTCCAGCTGGTATCACTTACACAAAGAATTCTTGAGGGATTTTATTATTGTTAAAAATAGTATTAAGGAGATTAAAAGGACTTGAGAACAGCTGCACATCTCTTTCTGAAAAAAAAAGATAATTACACTCTTAAACTGGCATTTCTCTTTTGTTTTGAGGAGTCACCTTAACCAGTGTGAAGGTATAGTTCAATCACTGATAGAAAAAACATAAGTCATTTTAAACATCTCAAACTATTTATAAACTCCAACATTCAACAGAAATTCCTGTATCTAGTTTACATTTACATTTGTACAAGTCTTCATCCTTAATCAATTTTAAATAAAAAACATTTATATCACTAAGGTCACATTGATAGAGGTACTGTAATGTGAATATCTACCTAAAGCCAGTGATATTTTAGTTGTGGGCTCCTGTACCAGCCCTCTTTTCCTCTCTTTTTTCACACAAAAGTTATCATATATAAAAATACATTTAGGTCACCAGTCCTCCAGGCAATTCTTAAACTGGTAGTATAAAAACTAAATATTGTGACAGTCTACTGCTTCCTGATACTTGAACATATTTGGCACTCTTCTAAAGTAAGAGAAGATCACAGTAGAGTGAAGAACTCTATAATCTGTTAAATCTTTATCTTCACAGTAAAGTAATTTTTGTTATTACAAGTTGTTTTGGTTTTGGTTTTTTTTTTGACATCCCAGTAAAATAACATTTCAGGACTTAAATGTTCCTGAGATAACCCAGAGATTGCATTCATGGAATAATCAATAATTGAGACAATGATTCATTCAGTTTATAATCCTAAATACTTGGAAAAAAACCCCAACCAACTTATCTCCAAGAGCACAATATTTCCTGAAGAATCCTGAACTTAGGCAGAATTATCTGGTTAAACACAAAGAACGGGGCTTCTTGTCTCTTGAAACACAGATGAGATACATTACACAGCACTTTCAGTCACCCCCAAAATGATCAAAGCCAACAAACAAAAATCCATACTTTTTATATTGAGATACTTGAAAACTTCCCTCTTACTCAGAGGTGCTGTGCTTTTGGCATAGCTCTGTATGCCAAATCTATAAAAACTATGCTTAGCCATGATTGTCCCAAAATACTCAGAGACTCTCTCACTCAGTTGTCTGTGAAACTGAGAAGATCTCCCTAAAAAGGAACGGAGGAACAAGTGAATTTTCCTGGAAATTGTTAAACAGCATGTTTTTGAAAAGAACCTGACAGACACTGTTAATGCAGTGCCAGCAGCTGTTAACTCCAGGATATTACCATATTGATAACCTAATAATAAAACCCAGCAAAGAAGTGAAGAAAGACCTGTTATATTTGTAAATATCCCTGTTGTATCATACAATAAAATAATTCTCTGTTTTTTGCATATATTTTTCTTGCTGCAGATACCAAAACATCACCTAAGTTGCCAAACATCAAAGACCTGAGTATATCCATAACAAAAAGGTAGGAAAATAACTTTAATAAGTAGATATAGTCAAAAGATTCTAGGATCTAGCAGACTACTAATTAAGGTGCCATTGTTACACAATTTAAACTCTTACATACTCTGATACACAAATATTCAGACTTTAGAACTGAGGAGACACCAATTTCTTCCAGAAAATAATTATACCCTGACTTGGCAGGTTCTGAAAAACACTTATGCATGGACACACCAGCCAATTTTGTGGAAAACTTTTAATTAAGGCAACTAAGGAAGAAAGCACTCGCTTGAAAAGGCAGTCACGCAGCATTCGAAACCTTGACGAAAGGTCTGCACACCAATGCAAACTCCAGTGCAGCTTAAGGGAATCAGAGCTTATTTGAAAACCACAAATATCTTGAACAGAACAGAAAACAAAACTTTGCATTTTCAGTTTTATCTGCCAAGTTCTAGAATGCCTTAGGGAATTGTTATAATCTGGCTCGAATTTTAGTGAAACTGGCACCAATGGACACTTGGTTTATAAATGAGTTCTTACAGCAAAGGATTTTGTGCAAGACAATGATCTGTACTTGCACCACTTCTGTAGGAAGGGTTTTTAGTGCTGTGATGCAAGCAAATTACAGTAAACCCAGCTTCAGTGCTGACAAGATGTTTATAAGTTTATTTTTGTGGAGAAATTGATGTACCAGCAGCAGAAAGTGCCTAAGATGCTCCTGTGCCCTTTCTACAACATATTTATTTGAACTCAAATAGAAATGAGTAAGCTGTAGAAGAAATTTCCTCACATTAAAATGTGCTTTACCAACCATATTGATCAATCAAGTGTTTCTCCCTGTTTCCAGGCTGTAAGAGACCATAAAATTCCCACTGTAAAACCATTTAAGGCTAAATCAGAAAAAGTGCACTGCTAAGCGATGTAATTATTTCAATTATTTCAGCTATATAATTATTTCAAGTTTACATATTATTCCCCAGCAACATGCTATTTTTTATTCCCTTAAAAGTTCTTCAGGTCAGGACAGAACCCACATCAGAACCCTTTTCCAGCTGTTCATGTGTTATTTGTATATGTAATATTCTTTATTTCTGCTGGTTGAAAACTTAGTTACCTGACATTTCTCTTTTTTATGTAACGGGAACATTGACAATACTAATGGGTGAAACATGTCCTACTTCTAAAACTTCTGGAATAAATATGCTTGAAGATAATGTGATTTTGACATGTGGAAAATAAAGGCAGACTGGCAATAGCAGAGCTGTTTAGTCCTAGCAACATCTCATCTTATCATGGTGCATAAGACTTTAAAGGTTAAATTCACCCAGGATGGACCACCTTATGAAATATGCTGAGGAAAGGAGACTGCTTCATTATTTCTTCTGCATTTGGGCTATGAATGTTTTGAGTAACCAAACATAATTTTTTTTTCCTCCCAGTTTGCAGCAACTGAACAAGTTACTTTGTTAATTCAAAAGTATTATTAAAAATAAATAAATATATATCTATGTCTGATACTAAGAATGATTTTTGAGGAAGACCCTTATTATCCCAAGACAGAAATTTCAAACACTGAAGAAAGAATATACAGATGAAAAAAAGAAAAAGCACCCAAAATTATCACAGAGCAATCACAGGATCTTTCCAGTTCCACTGCCTAAGCACTTTGTGAAGGTGCCTTCCCTATTGCATTATGTACTAAAATTGTTAACAACTATCGCTCTGCAATCACAGCTTACAAAAAATAATCAACCCACTTGACAGTAATCATACACAGAAGCACTTTGAGTATCAACTCCAGATCTTGAATCCAGAACACGTAATTCAGGAGGTAATATGCTGCTAATCCTGTTATCCAACAGACAGGATTCTCTTTCTGCAACTGTAATTCTTTACAATCATACATGGGGAAAGTAGTGGTGCTAGGAATTAAGCCCTGGCTATCTGCATTGTGGTTTAAATGTTAACCTAATTACAGAGTTGTTTGCTGTTTTAAGAGCTGATTCATCCTGCCAATTAGAAAAGCCAGGGTTACTGCAGTTTCATGTCTACACGTTACCTGTACATTGAAACAAGAAACACTGATTCAACAGCAGAAATGGGGCACTTTACCATGAAGTGCCCCTTCCTCCACCTGGGATCCCACATCTTGCTCTTTCTGATGCCTGCTGTCCCCAGTGTTACCAGAAACACGTGCTGCACTGGTGAATTCAGGGATGCAACGCGCCAATCTTTCATAAGTGTTCATTTCCTTGGCACAACAAAAGCAAAGGATCTATGGCACACTCGAAGCAGCGCTTTAAAGCATGAATGTGACTCTAGTTTTGTGCTTTTCTTGTGAATCAATTGTAGGCAAAGAAGACTTACAAAACCAAAGATACATTTTAGAAAGAAAGGAATAAAGAAGGAATTAATAATAGTCCCTTATTCAATTTTTAATGTACTTTCACCCTGGGAAATAAATCACATTTCTCAAGATACAGTAAACCTGAGCATTTCAGTTGAATGGAAATCGTATTTTGACTTTGGCATAACAAAAGTAATGGATGCCTGTATTTTAAAAAATACACAACAAGCTTAGGAATAGTTCTTTCTCAGAGGAAATCCAAGGAAACCTGGGTTTGCAGAAATGCTTTTGCTCCTCCCAAGCACTCCTGTGACCAAATTACACTGCTTACCTTTGCTCACTGAAAAATACCCTGCAGTTTAAGCAGTCTTCAGACAGAGAACGGAAGACTGTCCTTTTACTTGTAGTCCAAGGAGCTCAAATACTTGGAAGATAACTGTAATGTGAATTCAATGTACATGATTATCCCTGTGAGACAACAAATCATCTTCTAAATTTAAGAAATTCTAGGGAGAAAAGATATTTCTCCTCTTTTTTTGACAAAAATATTTTCCTCCTACTTGGTTATTTTTCATGTTAAGTCACGATATCATTTGCATCACTGGGTTTGGAAGAATGAAGACCAAAGATGGAAGTGGGGAATCATCAACTCACTGTTTTATAATACAAAAATTTAAATAGGGAAAAAAAAAATTACTTGAGATATGCAAACATGAGATGCAGTAGCTTAGTTCTACAAATGATTGACAATGTCAGCAGTAACATCCTGGGGTAATTAAGGCTTGCATCATTTTCTGGGCACATTATTTGGGCTCTGGAAGTTGTCACTAGTTCATCGTCTTCAGTATCATCATTTGTACCTCTGCAAAAACAAGTGAATTTACCGACCACAGAAATGTAGGCTTTAGAGCGTTTTAGTTTTCTAATCAATATTTAAAATGATTGCTTCCAAATGCACAGTAAAAATAGAGAGAAATTGGCTACTCTTGTGCAAGTTGCAAAAATTAAAGGTAAAAAGGTTGTTAGGTCAATCTCTTGAGGGTCAGAGATGGTTTTAATGACTTTTTATAGAAAGGCAGAACAAAGCTCTTAAGTATTTCCTATAATGCTATAAGAATAAAAGCAATATATTTGGGGAAGTAACTAAGAGCCATAAACACCTTTTCATAGTCCTTTGCTTCCCCAGTAAATGACAGTAACACAGCATCATTTTTTCCTGAGAGATCTATTTTCCATGCTCACATTTCCATCAATACCAGTGCACACATTTGACTGAGAAATCTGTAGCTGAATATTTTAAAGCGTTTTCTGCCTATACCAAAGACCAAAGCTAGAACACACATGTCCTAAGCAAACTTCAGAGGGAAAACTGACTGTGGAGCAATATATAGCTTTTGTCTCTCACTTTTGGGAAGAGTAGACACAATCCAGCATTAATCATACCTTGTGTTTCAGCATGGAAGAAATGGCAAAGGCTGATTCACATTGTAGCTTGTTTGTCACGACTCATTTCTTCTCTTTCAGTCAGAAATCACTGGTATGTTAAATGAGGTTTATAACAATTTTAGTTTATAGTTTATTAATGTGTAAAAGAAAATTTAAGGTTTTCTTTTTTAAAGTAACAGAGTGTCACGTGTTTTTTGATGCGCAATCCATGCTGCTCCTCTGCCACCGCAGCAGGACATCTCCATCTCTACTGGAAGATAGCATCGTGATAACAACCACCCAACACCTTTGAGAAAAAACAACTCACTCACTGCTGAAGAATTCCATCCTAGAGTGAAAACTCCTTCCCTTTTTTATGTGTACTTTCACTTCGGGTTATGTGAACTTAATTATAATGAAGCGTGTATTATGATTGTTTTCTCTATTTCAAGAAAATTTGGGACAGGAAAGGCTTCAGTCTCCCTGCTTGTCAGTTAGGCTGCTTATGTTTTCATCTGTTAGTCAAAAGAAAGTCATAAATTCCCCATGGAAAAACAGGGTTGAAAACTAAGCCTTTCTTCCTTGCTTATCTCCTCAATATCCAATAGTATCAGTCATAAGCATAGAGAGAAGGATTGGCCAAAGCAGCATTTAAGAGAGAAGGTACATTTTTTGAGGTCTTTCTCCATTTGCCAGTTTCTCATGTCACCTTCTCATCCTGCTGGGCCAGAGATGTGTGGGTTCCTAGGAAAACAGACCCCAACATTGTTGCCTTATTCCTAGACACCTCGTGTATCTGCTGCACACTTCAGTACATTCAGGAACAGAAATTTGACTGTTGAAAAAATCCTCTTGAAGGCAGCAGGACATCGCAGACTGAAATACAGCACAAAAGGTATGGGCAGGGAAAAGAGGAGGAGGATCAGGGCTGTTGATTCGAGTCTTTTCAGCTATGAAAAATTGGTTCTTTTATTTTTGCCCACAACTCATGCAAATGGTAACAACAGGCACAGACTGATTTCTGTACCTCATTAGTGACGCCGATGCCTTGGACATCCTGTGGATATTCTGGTTCTCATGCATGAAAGGTAAGGAAATGCATGCCAGAAGACAGATTATTCTTGTGTAAAATACCTCTACCTGATGTTTCCAAATACTATAAGCAAAATTATCATTACTCACCCTGCCAAAACAATGGGCTGACGTGAAACTTGACTACTTGGATGCAGTGTTGCTCACAGTTAAGCAGCTTGTGGGAGAAGGCAATTGCTTGGAATAATTTCAGACACTGTAATTTAAAGATCAGATTCAAAATATCTAAAGCACTTTACAGTCACACCTAAATCTTCCCATCATCAACTCCAGTCACAAAATTGGATCCATGTAACCTTCTGCAACATCGTGATTTTCTGAAGATGGAATTTTCCCACTTGAAAGACGCTATCTTCACGGCAGAGAACCACTTAAATATCTTATGCTGACTTTAATTTCAGCAGCAATTGAAATGCTGCATCTCAGAGTAGTTAAAAGCTGCACCATGTACATTACACAAAAACTTCTCAAAGTACTGTGACTTTTTTTTCCAGAACAGCAAAATGCCAGTTCACTGGCATTTTTCACTACATCTTGCAGAAGGCAAGATTTGTTGTTGTTTGAAAATAAAATGAAAAACACTTTTCTAAGACCATCCAGCAGAAGTCTTCCTCCTAAAATAAGGGACACAAAAACCTACAAGATCCTCTCTCTAGCTACAATACACAGTGCTTAAGCAGTGCAATTTCACTCATGTCCATGCCTTACACCCATGACTGACACTCAATAACAAGATATCAGGGCACAACATCCCCATTTATGAAGAGATAAATGAGCTCCCTCATCATTCTCAACAATGACTGAGCAAAATCTGTCCCAAACGCCAGACTCTCTCACCCCTATCAATTGCACCCGACCCTTTCTGGGGGTGCATCCATGGAAAACTGAAAGGGAATCTTGTGCTGCATTGGCTAATAGCAAAACTCAAGCCAATGTAAGACTTCTATAAGAAATGCTAATCATATTCTTGTTTATTACTCTTAAAAGCATTTAACTAAATATTAATGATGTTTCTCATAATCTTCCCCCACTTCCCCACAGATGCATAAAAAAGTGCAATTTCCATAATGTACTGCTATATTCAAAGCAAATAATTATTAATTTGCTTAAAAACAAATTCTGTCAAAATAAGGCACTCATCTAGGCAGTAAGATTGACTTAAATTATGCTAACCTAAATATACATTTGCACAAGCCTAAGCAACACTTACTTGAATGCTGTGAAATATTGTATATCTTAAGTAAACATATTTATGTGGCTTTCTTACAGTGAATTTGGAAAAAAAGTAAACTTGAAAATGCAGACATTGCTACGTCAATAACATTAAGATTATGAAAACAGCAAGAAATGAGACTGCTCCTTTTTGTTTGCTCATTTCATCAAAGCATGCACTGAAAGGCAGAATCTGTCATCATCTCCATAGCAGGCTTTCTGCATACTGGTAATTGATACAACGCAATAAACCCTGCAGCAATTGATAGTATTTTGGAACCAAAAAAGCTTTTTAGTATATTTATAGTAACACAAAAACTCTGGG
>QWTY01004512.1:19190-31625 GCA_008033365.1 Pseudorectes ferrugineus | reverse complement strand
CTTGTCTCTAAACCAGAGGGATGTGGATTTGATGGTGGAGCACTGGGTGGTTAAGGAATGGCTGGATGGTTGCAAAGAGTGGAAACCAGGGAAGAGTGCTGGTCCTCAGGGGTTGGTATTGGGATTGGCTTTGCTTAATATCTTTTTCAGAGACATGGCCAGTGGGACTGAGGCACCCTCAGCAAGTCTGCCAATGACACCAAGCTGAGGGGCGCAGGTGACACCCTGGAGGAAAAGGATGGCCTCCAGAGGGACCCAGACAGGCTGGAGAGGTGGAATTGTGTGAACCTCATGAAGTTCAACAAGGCCAAGTACAAGGTCCTACACCTGGGTCGGGGTGAGCCCAAGCACAAACAAAGGCTGGGAAGAGAATGGATAGAGATCAGACCTGAGGGGAAGGGCTTGGGGGTGTTGGTGGATGAGAATCAGAACACCAGCCAGCAGTTTGTGCTTGCTGCCCAGAAATCCAAGGGTGTCCTGGGCTGCATAAGCAGCAGTGAGACCAGCAGGGCGAGGGAGGGGATTCTGCCTCTCTGCTCTGCCCTTGTGAGACCCCACCTGCAGTGCTGTGTCCAGCTCTGGGGCCCCCAAAATAAGGACATGGACGTTTTGGAGTGAGTCCAGAGGAGGGCCATGATCAGAAAGCTGGAATTATGAAGAGAGAAGGCTATTAGAATTGGGGCTGTTCAACCCAGAGAAGTTGAGAGAGCACCTTCAAACCCAAACCCTTCTATGATTCTATGAAATCATACTCATAAACACAGGAAATAACAAGATACTCCAAAATGTCACATTGAGGGTGATAAAAGCACTGATCTCTCTTATTGCCAGGTCTCCAGGCAATATTGATAGGAAAGGAGTGTCAGGGAGAGTGTATGGAGTAACAAGTGGCAATAAGGAAATATTTTTCCTGGAAACTCAATTAAAATTAAACCAAACACAGCCATCTCCTTCTTTAGACCAGAGAGTTCAGCTGGCAGCTCTGAGAGTTGGTTCTTTATGACGGTGTTAAGCAGCACTTCTCTTATGAGAAATAGCTAGTAAAATATTCACCTCCTCTGCGGGACTTTACACATCAGGGCCAGGATTCCTCATTAAGCTTGGTCCCTGGTTTAAAGCATTTTTCACCACTCTCTGGTAAGGATAAATCTAAGCTAATGGTGGATTTGATAAGACAGCAGTTTTATGATCCAAATACATTGCGTTGTCTATGAATATAGCCTATTTTTGTCAGTTACATTGGAAAGAAATAAATTACTCATCAGTCAATCCATTATTATTATAATAAGAGCACGGCACTACTTAATTGCATCAGTTAAGTGGATATGACTTTGCCAATGCTCATAAATGCCATTACATCAATCCACAGAAATGGACCTGTTGATTTATTAGATGATGATGGACAAAGAAGATGTTGCAATCTCTTTTATAATTTAACCTGTGCTTAAGACATATAGGTGTTTAAGGCAAATACATGTACAGTTATTACCACAGAGAGGGAAAGGGAAAAGGGAATTGTAAACCATAACAACCTCCATCAAGTACATGCCTATTTTGGTATGTGTAATAATCCTGAACATGCATTTATGTAACACACTCTATGGTACTTAAGCTGCTGTGGGCTATCAAGTACAGTAAATCCACATTTAATCAAAGGACCCGTGGCATATGATTGAGTACTGTAAATTTTCTTTACCATGGAGAAATGCAACTGCAGAACAGCAGTTCCACAGACAAACTGCAGCCTTATGGATTGTCTAGCAATAAGGAATTTCTCAGAGGAATTCCTGGCCCATCACTGGTGGTGCATTTACCACGTGCCTGTTTTCATTTATTTATATATTTTTGACAACAAATCCCTACCGAGCAGTAAGCCAGTGAATGCAGTCCCTGTAAGGATATCATTACCAGGAATAAGGACAAATAGACTGTTGTGATTTGATAACACACCTGCTCTTCAGTTATTTTTGCACAATTCCATTTGTCTCCACGGAAGGCCTTCTGCATGCAGAAGTGACACAAAAATGGAAGTCATCCCAACTCTTGTGAAAGCTGTTTCTATTTGCCTTTTGCTGTTCACTGCCTCACTGAAACACTGTGTTTATACCTTCTAGTCTTCTACGTGTGTTCTGGGACAAAGGTGCTTCTTGAGAACAGCCTGATTGGGGAGCTTTAAAAGATGGTCTTCTAGAAGCCTTCTTCACCAAGAAGAAAGGCCAGATTCTCTCAAGTGTCTGAACCCTGTTTAGGCACCTGACTAGAGCAGTCATATTCAATTAATTCCTCCCACACAGAGCCCTGGAAGCTCTTTGTTGAGAAGGTCTTTAAAAAGCTGCACAGTGTGTCTACAAACACAGATTTTAGTTGTTTGAAATTCCAGCCTAGAAACTCTGTGGGAAAATCTGCATAAATTCTAAAGTTCATATGCAACTTTAAGTAGCTGACAGAAATGAGAAATAGGTTGAAATTTAATCTGTTTCAATTAATTAAATATTGAGATTTGATATTTTTACTATTTGCACTTTTGACTCCCCAGTGGGTATAATATTATATTAGGCTTCCCAATAAGTCTTCTAATTATAATGTCTAGAAGGTCAGCATCTTATTAGAAATAAAAATTGAAACTTTGAAATAATACTGAACATTGTAGCATCTGCAAAGCTGCCATGCCTGTGTTAGCAAAAGCCAGATTCCTGTGCCCATTATTCAAGCTGAATAAATAGATTTCTTCATGAGAAGCTTCCTTGAAGTCAGTGGACTGTGCAGTAAGTCTCTGTTTGCAGTGATTGAAGGCACCAGGCTCTGACCTCAAATAAGGAAAGAGATTTTGATTTTGCCAAACCTTTGGACCATGTTGCACAAGATGATGGAGTTCCTGGTATGCTGACAGAGGAGAAACCTGCACAGCAGTGAAGACGTCTGAGTTATCTCAGGAAGGAGAGGAATGGTCAGTCCCTTTTGAGAGCTGCTCTTTGGGTCTCACAGCCCATTCAACCTCCTCCTGCAGGAGGACACCAAAGGAAAGCCACAAAAACACCTTCACGCTGCTTCTCTGGCCCTCAAACTCACCAACAAAGGGGAGAGAGAGCACCTTATGTCTGTCCTGCAGGGGAAAAGGCACTGCAGCCCTATGAGCTCTAACACCACCATTTCAGGCAACATGGAGCCTTTTCCCCCCCACCAAAGCTTGAATCTTGTGGTGGAACCACGAAACCTTGGATGAAGTTTCCAAGGAACCTGCTCAGACCGAGGGCTATCCCTGATGACACCCTCCAGAAAGATTTTATCAGGTTGCTGCAGTGAGTATATTTCTGGCTGACATTTTCAGGAGAGCCCCAAGAGAACTGATGAAGCATATCAGAAAACACAAGCCCAAGAGCCCATCCTGTACGTGTCAGAGAGGGATCTGGGTCCAGCCCGGATTAAAAAGCATCCCTAGTACACTGACTTTGGTAGCATAACTGACAGCAGGATTTGGCCCATTGTTTCCTGGGAAAATTAATGAGCTGTAAGAAAAATATCTGACCATCATTTGACTTATCAAAGCCATTGTGACTCCTTCCCTAAATAACATTAAGATGAATCACCTATTATTTGAGAATTGAGAGTCACGGTAGTGACTGAAGCCAAGTTAGGAAAATAGCACTGCCATTACTAGCTTTGCAGGATTGAACTTGACTTGGAATCTGGGGTTTTGCCCTGACAATACCACAACGTTTGAAATCTTATTTACTTTGTGGGGTTTCTTTTGTACTAACCTACTCACTCTAACATCACATGAAACCTTTAATAGGTGTCCTACATACACGGAATTTATCGTCAGCTGCTTGAATCCTGATCTCATGTGCAATGGTGCAAATAAGAATGAGGGTGCTGCAACCAGCGCAGAAATATCTGGTTTTGTTTTGCAAAATGCAGTCATTGAATTTTACAGTAACAAAATCAGACCTGCATGCAGATTATTTCCATTACTTTGGGGCTGCTTTTATTTTTTTTATGTTTATTGCTTTTACACATTTTTAAAGTGGCTTTTCTATGTTCTTTACTCTCTCACTGCTTCAATTGAACAAATGGAAAAATATGGGAACCCTCTGGTGGCCAAAATAATATCTGTAAATCCCACTCAGCATTAAGCACCTCTGCAAGATCTAGTGACAGGGTCAAACTCTGTAGGAGTTTTATGAGTAATATGTTGGATCACCTTTTTCTTCTTCTGTCCCTGTACCTTTGTACATAGCCTGTATGTCATTGCCTCTTACATGAAATGCCCTGCATTCATCTAGATAATTTAAACAACATGTTTTTTATTGTGGTTGAAGGTCTGTTGGTCTTTAATTGCTGATCACAAGCACAGTGATTGGGGCATTTCAGAACAATTAAATTGTGAAGAAATGGATTAAAGAGTAATCAGGACTGCCTATCATGGAGTCCTCTGTGCGGCTCAGTTCAGATGTGAGAATGTTTAAAGATAATAGAATCACAGAATCACAGAATTGTTTAGGTTGGGAGAGACCTTAAAGATCATCTCATTCCAACCCCCTGCCATGGGCAGGGACAAGTCCCACTAGACCAGGTTGCTCCAAGCCCCATTCAACCTGGCCTTCAAGGTATGGGGTGTACCTTCAAGGTATTCAAGTATGCTTCCAGGTATGGGGCATCCACAACTTCTTTGGGCAACCTGTTCCTGTGCCTCACCACCCTCCCAGGAAAGAATTTCTTCCTAATATCTAATCTAAACCTACTAGCTTTCGGTTTAAAGCCTTTGTCCTCAAGAACAGATGAAATTTTTCATCATCCCTCTCCCTGCTTAGGGGAGTTTAAAACACAAAAAATGTGAGCCCTCCAGTGGTTGGAAAAATCCAAGTAAATCCAAGGGTAGTGATAAAGGGCTAGGGTTTGGAGCAATTGAGAAGCAATGAATTGGCATAACCTGTCTGCTCACTGTGGAGAGGCTTCTTTTCTATCCTTCTGTCACAAGCAATGGCATCAGGTCTTCAGCAATGTAGACTTGGATGTCCCCAACTTCTACTGCAGCGGCACTTGGACATTTTTTTGTCTTGTCAGCTTCATTATGTCTCCTAATAAAAGTGTAGACTGCTCTCAATTTACTTTCAAAGTGCAAGGTAAGCCCACAGGACTGTTTCATTCTTCTCAGCAATCTTCCCTGGAAGCTGCAGAAGTATTTAAATTCTGCCAGAGGTCTATGGACCACAGTCTGCTAGTGCCCTCCAGTTTGTCAAATGGATGAAGGTCTGGTATGAATCACCACTTTTCCATTTTGTGCCATTGTACAATCAATACACACTCATATAAATGAGGATGCAATGGCCAAGGCTCCAGAGGGAGTTGGGCCCCACAGATTGCTGCATCAGAAAGTGGTTGCTTTCAGAATCCTGCCCTTTTTTGCTGATGCTAACGTAAATTTTATTGCTACGTTGGCAAATTTGGCCCACTGAAAGGCTTGTGGCAATTGTGACAATCAGCATTTCCTGATCAATTTTTGCTTACATTTTTATTCCTTTCTTATAGGGAAATCAAATATTTTGATTTTCATATATCGATTTAATTATTTTTTGAGAAAGACTTCATCCAGACCACTATGTACTAATTTCTGGTCATAAAATGCATCAAGGAATATGTATATATGCTGCTCACTTAGACGCTAAGCTCTTCAGGACAAGGATCATACAACTTTGCCTTGTAATGCTCTGCAACTCCCACTGTGACACAGATCATTTGCAATGCCAGATTCCACATGTATTGTGGTTTCTTACTTGGCATCAGCTACTGCGTATCAATGAAGCAGTAAAGGGTTGTTCTTCATCTGCTCTCCTTTGCCATCTGAAGTTTAAAGAGTCTAAATCTAAGCAAGTCAACTTTCAAACTCGTTTTAGTCAATGGAGAAAAGTAGGAACCAACTAAGAGTAATTAATCACACGTCGTGCTGGACATCTAAGATATGTCAGGCATCCCCAAGGAGTGAGCCCAGGCACTGGACTGCTGACCATCCACATGTTTAAACTGTTGGCCTGTTCCCTGAATGGGTTTGTGTATGTGCCAAACAGCACTCCCTCAGACATTGCTTGGACATCTTTCTGGGGAAAGATGACCCATAAGGCTGTCCTGGGACAGAACTGTGCCAGATAATGGTTCATCATCATGAATCTCTTCACTGTTGCCATGCAGTAAACCTACAACCTCCCTTCCCTACTGTGAAAACATCTGTCTGACAGGCTGCAGCACAGCCCTCATATAATTTCAGACACTTGCAACTGAAAAACATGATATCCCAGGGCCAGGGAGGCAGAAAACAAGCCCAAAGGAGACCTAGAGTCAATTGCATGGGTGAAGTTAGGCCTTGCTGCTTGGTTTTGAGGTCAGTCTCCTTTATACTCAATAATCCCTCTTCTCTTTTTATAAAATTGTCTGTAAGTAAACAGATTTTCATTTTTAGTTTAAAAGGCAGTATTTCTGTCATGTCAATTATATGGTCATTTTTTGTGATTGTATTTTATTTAGGCAAATACAAAGAGAGATGAGTTAAGCCCAGGAGCAGCAAGTAGGCATAAAGGGACTACATCAAGGGAAGCAATACTTACTGTTCTGTGGATGTAGCAGTGCTGCTGTATCACAGAGACAAACCTCTTCAAAGGGAACCAGGGAAGCTACAGAGACCCAGCTCACTCAGCCAGTTCAGCCTCTGGTAGCAGTTAAGGGCAGGAAAAAAGCAGCCATGTATTGACTGTTTCATTAATGTGCTGCTCCTGCAGCACAGGGAGAAATGCTTTGTGAACATGACAGCACACATCTTGCTGCTGTCTACCTGTACATCTGCAGTGTCACTTTGTTCTGAAAATTCATTGCAAAAAATGTCACCTCCTTGCACTCCTGGGCACGCACGCAAACGTGGCTGTACAAGGCCACAGGGTAGAATTTGCCTTTCAAGTCCTAGGCACTTAGGACTGGATGTATTGCTGGCTTCTGCTCCTCCCAAGGCATCAGTGCTTCAGGGAAACTGGGTTGCATAGAACCCCTGAATTCCTCAAGAACTGAAGTTTAGGAGGTAGTTTGGCCTGCAGAATGCTTTCTGCAATGGCAAAAGAGATTAAGAGAATCCACAACCTATCCTCAGACTGGCCAGACAGCATGGACAGCTAGAAAAAAATCACCATTTCCACACAGAGTGAGAACCTGCAGCCTGCACTCTTTGGGACAGAGCCCACATGCAGCTCTGCAGTGCCATTTGTGCAGGTTCTTCTAAGAAAGGAATTGCATTTAAAGTCCATGTTGAGGCAAGCAGAGGGGAAACAGCTTCTCATTTCTTAGCAGCCAGTAGTAAATCGATGGTGTTTTGGTTTCATGGCTTGGGGAGGAGAAGATGAAGGCAGAGCCCAACACCCTGGCAATGTGGGCTGTGTTCAGACCCAGCAACGTGGGTTGTGCTCAGACCACCTACAAGAGGCCTCGCTCAGTTGCCATGACTGTTATGGCAATTCAGGTTAATAAAGAAGGAAGACAACAGACCCCTACAGTCCAGGTCTGCTGGATCTTAGCTCCCTGTGCAGACACTGGATGGGGGCAGTCACTGTGCCTAAGTTAGGCACTAGCAGTAGGAGGGTACAATGAAGCCCCGTATGCTTCTGCCTCATCTGCAGAACTGGATTGCTTTTTACTCAAGGAGGCTCTGTAATGCTGCCAGGAGCTGATTAACATCTGAATCACGTTGTCCTCTGTCTGTGTGGCAGATATAAATAGGTTGCAGTAGAGGTGGGCTGTGTCCACGAGCACTTCTCTCCTCAGGAGATGGTCTTATCTACACGCACACAAAGTAGAGAAGCCTCAGCCTTCTCGGGCAAACTTCCAAGATATTCCCCTTGTGATGAGGAGTTATCCTGCTGATCCTGTGTTTTGGAATCGCCCTCTGACCCCTTGTCTCAGGCTTTACTGCTGGCAGGCACAAAGCGACACAGCTCTCCACCCATTCGACCCACACAGGGATGGACAGCTGAGGAACCAGCGAAACTGCACCAGCTCAAATTTGCTTTCAGTTTATTATCTATGGAGTGTCACTATAAAGGTCTGAGCTAATCTTAGCTGCATAATGAGTTGGTAGAAAGTATTCTATTTGTTATGCAAATAAATATTTACTTCAAATGTGGTTTCCCAAAGTATGGTCACCTTGCACGCATCTGCTTCCAAAAATGCATCTGCTTTACAACAAGGTAGTAATTATCCTTTCCTCAAGGGGGTTCAGTTTGAACCTACTATGTGTACTAGACTGCTGGCAAAGTTTTTAATTTTAGCTTATGATGTTTGTAGTTTTTGGAGGCACAGGATCAAACGCTTGAAATGCAGTATTCATCTGATACTACATACCAACCCCAAATACAGGTAGGGTTTGCTTGGTGGGCTTTTTTCTCCTTCAAGAAGAGTTCTTTTCTCCTGCACATTTTTTTTCCCCGTTAAAACATCAGTCAGATGAGTGGATAGATGCAGAAAGTAAGTAACTTCATTTCACTGGTAAAATACCTTAGTGGAGTAACACAATAGCATTATCATCCTTCTTTTTTACTGGTTCTTCTTTTAATCTGTATGTCATAACAGTGTCATTAGAGGGTGACTTCATCTTTTTACCAGGCTATTTCTGCAGTACTTAATGTCTGTTTGATCTTTCATTCAGATATCTATTACCATACGTATCTATTATAAGTTGAAAAGGTTTTTAGTCTGACATAACATTGGAGAGGAAGAAATGTCAGCTTCATTAAACCTCACAGTTCTAAGACTGGAGGTAAATCACTTATTCAGCACATTTTTTTAAGAAACATACTGAAAAAAATCTTTTGAAAATATTTAGTTTTTATTTATTTATCTTCCCTCCTCTTTAATCCACCTCTTAATGCACTTTGCTCTGCTTTCTCCAGAAAGGGAGCAGTGAGGGAAACATTGCCTTGAATGTAGAAATAAGGCAATTCCTGAGCCCAGTTTCTGTAGACTGAGTAGCTCAGTGAACTCAGGGCTGGGAATAAGAGGGAGGAGGAGGCTAGGGGGTGACATTGTTCTTTAGCTCCTCACACACCATGGCCCTGTCTTGCAGTGGGTGGTTAGAAGGGTGCACCCGTAGCTATCCACTGCAAGGCAACACCTTTCTGCCATGATAAACTTCTGGGGGGGGGGGGTTAAAGCAGCAGAATACTGTGTCAAGTCCCAGGGCCATCAAAGTCAATAAGGAGACTCCAGTTTTTTTCCATCTTGATCCATAACATGGGGTTGACAGGTAATCTGGTGAATTGGGGCCTGATTCAGCAAGGAGCATAAGCACTTTCATAATTTACAGTGCAATAACCATCCCAGCAAAGCAGACAGAATGGCCACAGGGGTGATGCCTGTAGTTATGTGCCTTGCTGAACTAGGACTCCAAGGACACAGAGACAGTGATGGCTTTTCTCCCAGGGTTTGTGGCTTTTCATCTACCTGACAATTCTCAGCAGTGGCACCCAGGCTGACAGTTTGGGCATCAAACAGCACAAAACTGAAGTCCTTTTGAAGCAGGGAAGTGCAGAATGCATACAGAAAGGCAGGAGAAGGAGGGGAGCTCAGGCAGCTGAAGCTCAAAGGTATTAGCACGGGCTGGCTACTAACTCTTATGGAAACTAATAGCTGATGCCTCCTCTTTAGGTTTTGCTCCTTTTAGGGGTCTGGCAGGTGAGTTTAGGGGTGCAGAGGCTATGCTTTAGATACGAATTGCTACACAGGCATTAAGTAGATTAGAACAAGGACTAGTTTGCAGATGGCCTGCTGTAACTCCCTGCATAACTCTAACACTACTTTTTCATTCAGCTTTCAGCAACATGTGCAGCAGTGTCCTGGTTGTCTTGACTGAAAGAACGATCCTGTGTGTTTTAGCTGGATCTTCTTTGCTACAATCCATAAGAGATGCCATTGGTGTTTTTGTTACTATTGCTACTCGATGGCTTTCTCCAACCGCACTTCACATTCCTGAAGCTGAAAGATTTGTTCTCTTAGCCACCAAGAAACACTACACTCTTATTTTGGAGTCTCCCTGCATTCCAAGATAGCACCGGCAACAGGGGACACGCAAGGGTCAACAGCTCCTCATCCAGCAGCACAACCTCATTCATTGCAGCAAAGAGGTTTTCAGAGTTTGGGAATGCCCTGAAGAGTTTTACCTTCTGTGTTCCAAAATGGGTGTCATTTGCTCTTTGTTCCTAGGCAACCCAGGGAGACAGAGACAGCTGTCATCAAATATCCTGCACCCAAATTGTCCCTTCTTGGCACTGAAAAATCTCACTCAGCTCACTGGGGGTCTTGAATTCACACAGGGCATCTTTGATTTTGTGATTGGTAATGGCATCTTTGTGCCATTGCTAGACTAAGGAAAACTGGCAGCAGGCTTAAAGTGTGATGTGTAATAGCATTTGCAAAAAATTGTTCCTGAAACACTTTACTCTCTGAAGCAACTGGGAGAATGAAGGTGAGAACTTTTAGCAATATACACCTTCATCTGTGTGAAATTCTGCCCTGGATTTTATTTCTGTTAACCTGACGAATGAGATTCACAATTGTCAATGAGGTCTGTACTGAGCCACGGATAATGTAAACAATACTGAGATTTAGGTGCAAAACAAGACATCAAGGTGTTTTGACAAGATATTTTGAACTCCTGAAACATTTTTACATCATTACATCCGAGATGTAAAGTGTGAATAGTTGACATACACTTGGTCTGAGGATCTGTCACCAGCTTTCAGACATTTTTTTCCCCAAGTGTCAAACTTTTACAAGCAGCCTGTGCAGTTCCTTTTCAGTCTCAGCATATAACCCTGGTCATATCAAATGGAATGACCATGACACAGTGACATCTCTATTTACCCATTTCCATTACTAGAAATCAAAGATCTCATTTCCAAGTTATGTGTGACAATATTGTCTTATTGCTTCCCTGCAGAGAAATGAGACAGATAATTTTTCAATTCCTTTCCAGACCTGATGCTGTACTTTTTTTGCACCAACAACTTAATTTCCTGTAAATTGTTAGTCTAAGAGAAATAATTTACTCCAGGAGAAGCAGTCTGAGGGTTATTGTACATACCTAACAGTTTGTTGAATAAAGACTGGAAACACATGATCTAGTATTGACATTTCTTAAATTGTGGGAGTTTCTGTCATGTATTATTTTTAAACAAAGGAACTAGCTTAGAAGAGCAGCTCTCAGTCTGTGATAAACACTGAAAATCTGGTTCAGCACACAGAAAGTCACTAGTTTTTATACCTGTGCTTGTCCCCACAGCAGTGCCAGCACTGATGCAGCATGTAGCAGCAGGAGATTTTCTACTCTTGTAGATACACAACCTCTTTGGGCAACATAATCTACACTGACAAAATCTCTCCTGTCAGTGTCCACATGGAAGACTTTTTCAGCCTAATTTTGGCTGCTGCTGCTGTGAATTTTTAATACTGTAGCCAATATAGCTGTTCTGGAAGAACACTGTGAGCCAGACCCAGCCTCCATAAATCAAAGCATGCCGAGCCCACGTTAGCTGAGCATCTGGATGGGGAGGCAGGAGATGCCTCTGGGAGTTACTCTGTCTCTTTGCAAGGTAGCCAGGAGACTGAAAGTGAAACTTTGTGGGAGCTGCACTCTCACCATGTTTTATATCCTTAGTGGCAGAGTGTGGGGCTGGAAGAGAATCCAGGCTGGACCCATGGTGGGAAGAACAATTTCAGACAGAGGTAGTGAGTCCCCAGGAGAGAAAATCATAAAATCATAAAATGGTTTGGCTTGGAAGAGACTTTAAAGATCTCGTTCCACCCCTCCTGCCAGGGGCAGGGACACCTCCCACTAGACAAGGTTGCTCAAAGCCCCTTCTAACCTGACCTTGAACGCTTCCAGGAATGGGACATCCAGAACTTCTCTGGGCAACCTGTGCCAGTGCCTCACCACTCTCTGAGTAAAAAATTTCTTTCTAGTATCTAATCTAAATCTACCCTCATTAAGTTTAAAGCCATTCCTCCTTGTCCTACCAGTCCACGCCCTTATAAAAAGTCCCTCTCCAACTCACTTGTAGCCCCTTTTAGGCACTGGAAGGGGCTCTAAGGTCTCTCTGGAGCCTTCTCTTCTTCAGGCTGAACAACCCCATCTCTCTCATCCACAGGAGAGGAGTCTCCACAGGAGAGGTGCTTCAGCCCTCTTCATGGCCACCTCTGGACTTCCTCCAACAGGTCCATGTTTTTCTTATTTTGAGGTCCCCAGATCCAAGTTGGACCCCACCAGAGTGGAGTAGAGGGGCAGAATCCCCTCCCTCAACCTGCTGGTCACACTGCTTGTGATGCAGCCCAGGATGTGGTTGGGTTTTTTCTGGGCTGTGGGTTCACATTGCTGGGTCATGTTGAGCTTCTTGTCCATGAACACCC
>QWTY01004512.1:0-19166 GCA_008033365.1 Pseudorectes ferrugineus | reverse complement strand
CTGTGTTTGTGCTTGGGGTTGCCCTGACCCAGGTGCCCTTGGCCTTGTTAAACTTCATGGCTGAGGGTGCACTCAATCCCACATCCCATGTCACCAGCATGGCAACACGTGAGAGTACAGGGCAGAAATCTGAGAACGCCCTCACCCATGTACACAACTATAAATAACTATAAATAACTGGCATTTTAGTTGGGTTTTCCTAAAATACAGTATGCATAAGCCACACGGGTTGTTGCATTGGCACCAGTGTGGGAAAAACAGGGAGTCCCAACTTCCAAGTGAGTGGCCCAGTGAAGCCCTTTGGTCCAGGGTCAGTTCCTAACCTTTGTCTCTCATTAAAATATCATTCAAGTGCTAAAAACGTTCTTCCCACTGGTTATATCATTATGAATGTTTACCCTGCCAGTACCTGGAAAAAATTGCTCTCTGAGGTAGAGCCAAATACCATTACTAGATCTCCAAAAGATTTGACAGTGAAATTAATTAGTTAATCTTTGTAAAGTGCTTTGAAGATGAAGAGCTCACTATGACTTTTAGGTAATGTTATTATAGGTTAGTGAGTCATTTTGTGAATTTAAGGCAGAGGGGTCTCTTTTACAGCGTCTTACATCATGACCTTCACCGTGTCTGTGCGGCTGACCAGTCTTGTCCTGTTGTCTCCTGCACCCTTCCCTCTGTCTTAATTCTTGTGCTGACTCTAATCCTGCAGGGCAAGCTCCATGGTCAGGGACTGGGCTTTTTGAGAAGAAATTTCCCTTGGGTATTGAGAATATTCTGGTAAAAATTGTTTTCAGCAAGTTTCACTCCTTGCCACTGCCTCCCCCTTTGCTGGGAAGTTTGCCATCTGAGCCTGTTTTGGCAGGTGGCTACTTCTCCTCTGCCTGAAGAGACTCAGACCCCGACATCCCCAGTCTCCCACAAAAGGGCAGCCCAATCCACTCTGGCTCGCTGCCCTGGGCCCCACCTGGATGCTCTCTGATCTGCCTGTGGAGCTCCTGGTTGGTATTAGGTCAGGGACTTTCCTCCTGCTCTGTGTTTGTGCAGAACGCAGCACCCTGGTTCCCCACCAGACTCTCAGATACTGCTGTAATGCAGGTAATAAATAATAACAACCTTTAAACCTCTAGTGCAAATTACAGCCTCATGCAACACCTACGTAATTTGGTATAATATTAGCACAGTAGCTACCTTGGGAGAACTATATTCAGATAAGAGAATACACAATAATAACTCTTCCATTTGAAATCAAATGGAATTGTTTAAATGCCTACAACTCCTTTTCTGCCACCGTGTGTTTTAAAGAAAAGTAGGAGCACAAAAGGCAAGTGAGGGTGACATAAATAACCGAAGACAAAAGGAATCAAACAAAAAATAGTAAAGTATAATAATGACGTCATTTCTCCTGTATAATACACAAAAATTCTTCTTATGTCTGAGTCCCCCTTGCATCTAGCCCTCCATGATAATAATGGAGGTGATGAGCCCTCTCCCAGTGTTTATAGTCTGAGGTTCCAATCTTGCAAACATTTACATGCATGTTTAACTTTATGCACACAATTAGTGCAATTGAAGTCATGCCACTTGCAAGACAAGATGCAACAAGTGAGTGTATCAAACGCTAGGTGGGAAAAGGGCGGCAGACAGATGAAGGGTAGTAATGATAAGATCATGTGGTTACCTGGGCTAACTCTGCACGCTCAATGACTCCAAATGCCTTTTTTATTTTTGAATCATCACTTAAAAAGTTTTCCCTGTCACTCTATAACTGCTTGTTGTGACTCAGAAAATGCTGGGCTTACTCATGTTCATATAGTATGTAATTAGTGGACTTTTTCATTTTCTCTTCATAGAAATGATATCTCTCCACCACTAACTAATCCTGCTTTAAAAATAAGAAAAAAAATGACCCCAAGCCTTTCTCATTTACTCTTCTGCTTTCCTTCAATCTGTTTGTGTATTAACCTCCCCCTCTAGATACCTTCTCCAAATGAGCATCTTCTAGTTTCCTGAGGCTTTTCTTATCTTCATTGCAGCTGTCCAAGAGTCAAGATCTGAGGAACAGGAAGGCAGACCAAATATAGCAGACAGCAGGGTCCTGGGGTTGTAAACCACACATGGGCTGCTCCCGAAAACAGCTTGGCCTTGATCTATCCCTCCTGGCTCTTACCAACCAACACAACACGGGGAAGCAGACCATGAAGTCTGGCAGCACCGAAATTAATGGCACAGCTGGGCCAGCCAGGAAGGGCAAAATAGTATTGTGCAAAGACCACCTTGTTCTCCCTCTTCCTTGCTCTTTGGGGAGATGGGAAAGGCCTTTTGGCAGCTAAATCTCTCCTTTGAAGATCTTCCAAAAATGCTGCTTCCCCACAGACTGCCATGGGAAGCTTTGCAAAGTCAGATTTAGAAGAGTCACCCCATGCCTCTCTACACACACTGCTGATACTCGAGGCACATCTGTGGAGCAGGGAAGCTGTTCAAAGTTGGATGGACTTGGGAAGACAATTTAGTTTACACGTAACATTGTTATCACATAAATTGGAATAATTATCACATTTGTGTTGTATTTTCATGATATTTGCTTCACTTAAATTGTTGTTATAAAATAATTTTATGAGTTATGTTGCTATACTCTGCGGCGATGTAAGGGAGTTTTCTGAACTCAATGGTGAGGCCATGTGATTTAATTGCCACACTATTTGTTAATTAGTCTGGGTGAAAATGCCAGCACCTGAGTGTGTTTGGAGAGTGGGCGGTGAGAATGTAGCTTTCTGTGAAGTAGTTCCAAATGCCAGAGAGCTTGAATTTGTGGTTCTGATTTCTTGATGTTCTGACTTCTTTAGCTCTCCCCGCCAAACAGCTAGCATTCAAAGTTTTCATGGGCAGAGTTTTGCTTGTGTATCTCATGCATCTGAGTGGAGGAATGTTGATCTGATTCATCACTGGATCACATCTTGTGTAGTGCAAGTGGGTTTGGATCCCTCTCGGGCCAGGGAGGTGGCGTTTTATGCCACATGGCAAGGGTTTGAAGGGCTCAAAACAGAGGGGTCACCACCAGCCCCCTCAGTGTTTGGCTGTCGTGCTGTAGACCAATTTTCTTGGTATCAGAGGTAAACTTGAGTCCATGTAGTCTTTGAGTAATTTTTAGTGATCAGGTGACCTTGCAAAGTCTTCATATAGTCTTGGGCCTGCAGGAGGATCTGGTCGAGGCAGAAACATGAGACAGCAAAGACAGTGTTGCTCATGCACAGCTTGTATCACCCACAGATAGGGGTAATGGTGTATAATAACACCGCCTTTTTCAGAGACATGTAGCACTCTTAAGGAAGCTTCTGATGGGGCCCAAGGAGCTACAGGTCCTTTCCTGGCTATTGATCTGGTTGTAAGCAGCAGCAGCCACAAGGCTCTCAGTATTCTCAATGTTAATATACCCAGGCCTCGAGCTGCAAATCATATTTTACATTGCGTGTGTTATTTCTGGGCTAAGAAGTTTAAAGTTCAAACATCAGATAAATTGTGTATTCAGGGAGCAGTAAGGGTATGCCACACTCTCCTGCTCTTTCTGATGTTACAAAGCAGACTCTGGTAATCTCTGAGCTGGCAGAGTCACTCACAGCTTTTAAACAGCACGGATGAGAAAGTAGCCATGCTTCTGTCATGTTTTGGAAATACAGGATAAAACACTCCCTACATAATACATGTTTTGATGACTTCAAGGCTTAAGGAAGACAAGCGGCTCTAGAAAGGATCTCTTTGCTGCATCACAACAGACAAAGCAACAGCCTGGCAGGAGAATGACTTGAGGGAAAGGAAGTAACAACCCAGTGGTGGACTGACGGCTCCTTTGGTGCAGTCCAAGGCTTCAGGAAAGATTGATTGGCTCAGGGCAGGATGAGGAAAAAGTCCTACTTGTGAGCAGTCCCTGTATGCCCAAGACCCAAACTGGTTACACACAGCTTTAATCACACTGGGAATGTCTGTACACATGGGGGGTTATCTGGCTCTGGTTTCATTTTCCTGAGTTACTATTTTCAGCCCAACAACCCACCATAAAGCTGTATCAGAAAGGAAATGCTGAAAAATATCTGAGGGATCCACTCATTACACCAATTTTCTTATATCCACAGGAATGGTCTTCCTTTTAGCAGGTGGGTAAACCCTGTGTCTACATCATCACTGTCTTCTGCTATGCTGGCCATAGATGGCAACAGTAAGGATGACATAAAAAGAAGTCACTCTCTTGCACCAGCAGGTGGGAAAACTGCTGAGTTCTGCACCACCCTAAAAGTAATTATTTCACTGGCATTTCAGAGCAGAGTCTGCCTATATGAGAGGGAAACTGCAAGTCACCTGTGCTTAATATTTAAGTTCACATTAATTTATACACAGTGTGCTAAACCGTGCCCTCATTTATATGCACACTGCCCCACAGTGATTATGCAAGAGAAACTGAGTGGAGAATTTGATCTAGTGTGATTTCAAAAATAGCACCATGAAGTTAAATTGGTATAAATGCAGAGGGAGTAAATCCACAGAAGAACATAATGTATGGTATAAAACAGGAAGTTTTGTTGATGACGCTGTCAATGAAAACTCAACACCTGGATGGGTCCCTGCCCAAATAGCAAACTCACCCAAACATGCTCCTGTCCATCACATGTATGCAAAGCCACCAGCAGCAAGAAAAGGCAGGATGCTCCTGAGCATCAAGAACCCTTGTAGGATAGCAAAGCTCCGGCTGAGGAGCAGAAAAGGGGGGAGAGAATAGGCTGTTTAATCACCCTGCAGATAAGATAACTGTGGCTCAAATTCACAAGTGTAAGGTAAAAATTCACTAAATGCATGAAACTAAAACTATTTTATTTCAGGAAAGCTGGCAGAGTCATTCAACAGCTTCCTGTGGCTTAGCTGCTATGACACAGTAGAAATAACCTTTCTTCTGTCTGGGTCTTAGGAAGTATTGTGTTTCATCCTTGCTGAGTGACTTGCATTTCACAGGTCAGATATAAAAATTATCCAAGACAGTTCTCTTGCCCCTCAGCATGTTGAGGGTTCATTAGAAAGGGTGGCTGGTGCAGAGTGTACCTGGCACCCAGCACTCATTCGCCCTTCCTTGTTCACAGAGCTGTCCAGTTCCCCATGTGCCTGACCGCTGGCCAAGAGGACATCTGGATCCAACACACGCAGAAAGGGGAGCTCTTCCCTTCCCTTTGGATCAGCCAAAGTGGTTCTCCCCTTGCCCTGCAGGCATGGGGCAGTGCAGGGAATGAGCCAGCCAGACCTCCTGCTCCATCTGGGACACAGAGTGCTGGCAGTACTGTGGGGTAGGAAAGGGTTCTGTTCCTAACAGTGACCCTTGCTCTGACTTGTGTCTATTGATGGCAGCAAGGGCAGCTATTGCTGGGGCTGGCAGTGCCTAGAAAAGCTCAGTGCATTCTATTAATAGGTGACTGAGAAAAATCAGCATGAACCTCAGCATTAAATTTTTCTGTGTTTGTGTGGCGTTTCCATCACAGCCTCGTGTATAACTAAGCCATTGAACTGCCACCCTGGCTTGGTCATAAGAGTTTGAGTCTCATATGCAACACTGGGGCCCCATCACAATGATAAGTCATGGTGCTTCAGAGGGTGTTTCTTACAGGCACTGTGCTCAAATTTCTGCAATGCCATACTACGTGGTTTCCAATTTGAAAATACTCTGGTGGTGGAATAATACTTCTTCTTTTCCAATCTTTTGTTATTCCCAGGTGCGTAATTAAATTTTATGGGGACATAATAACATGGTATCTTATACACCATTATGATGTGTGAGGTTTGTAAAATTTAAAAAAAAGTTCACTGAAAGGACCTCAAGACATTTAAATATCTGGCAATACGGATGGGAGACATCACATCTAACACCAGCCACCAAAATGGTACATGTCTAACCTAAGTGAGCTATCTCACATCCTAAAGGAGAGCTCAGCCCTGGCAGAGGGCAAGACATCCTCCCTGAAAAAGGCACTGTCGGTCATTTCATGGAGGTTTCTGACTCTTTCCACTGACCCCAGGTGCAGCTGAGATCCATGGATTAGATGAGACACATAAATTTTAGAGACCTGATTTATGGGACATTGATCCAACACTAGGGTGAGATGTGGCACTGGAGTTATCTGTACAATACTGTTACAGGAACATGTAACTAGTAACTAAAGCTGCCTGCATGTATATTTTAGGCACTTTTAAAATTAAAACTTAAAGGGTTAGGAGTTAAAGTCAGTGACTTTTATTCTTCTCCTTGACCTTGATGCAGCTGAAACCAATAGAAGAGACATTTGGTGTTAAAAACAAAAACTCCCAGTCAAGGCAAACTCCTGGATGCTGAAGGTTTTGCGTAAGATCACTGTGGGAGCTTCAGGCAGGTAAACAAGTCACAAGGCAGCTTAGGTGTGTAAAATTACTATGGATCTCTTGAATTAGGTCCAACTCATCTCCTTTTTATATCAACATAGGGCCCCATAGGCCCAAGGCTGTGCTTATGCTTTTCCAGCATAAGCATTTTTCTGTACGCAAAAACTCCGTCTGACCAGAATGTTATGGATATAATTTCTAAAACTTTTTGAGATCCTGGGGTTTAATGCAGTGCATAAATGTGAATGCTACTATTGAAGCTGCTGCACTGCTAAGAGTAGAACTTTGGTGACACAGAAATAGAGGTTTGATAATTATTTGATATAATGGATCAGTTAACAATTCTCTTGCGAGTAGCCAACAGCCTAAATTTGCTACAGCCCAGGCTTTACATTCGGGGCTCTCTCTCCTCCTCACCTTTCCTGGAATGCCAGCTATGATGAGCAAGCTATTTTCAGTTTCTTATTAGGAAGCTGCCTTTGGACCAGTTCCTACACTATTTAGCATTTTGCCTGAGTAGCAAATTCAGGATCTGGCCCTAGGAAACCTGTTCTCTTGGCACATTCTCTTGGCCAATGCCTTGTTAGCGTAGTTACCTCTAATATCTGCTATGTGCTGTCTGCAGTGGCCTGTGTAGGCACCTCTGGGAAGATGGAGTTGTTGTGACACTTGTCTCCCAAAAGAGCCTCTGCAGTTCTTCACTTTGAAGGTCCACTAAAAGGTGTGTCTATGATGACACATCTGCTCTGGTATTTTTTTTCCTTCTTTCTCATATTAAAAAGTACCGTGATAAGTTCTTGTCGCTGTGCCAGGACGTCACTTGATACGTGTAGAGGAGAAACAGTTTAAAGCTACTTGACTAACAGCTTCCTCTGTCAAATATGACATTAGAGTTATGATTGTCTCTTTTTTATCTCTTCACTTTGATGACAGGCTTATCTGAGGTAGTGAGACAAAGAGCTGAGTTGATTCAGCCTACCATGCTGTGCAGGTGAGAGTTTTGAGATCAAGTACAGCTGTTCGAAGGGCAAGTCCTAGTGCTGAATGACAGCTGCTTTCATCAGAAGCATGGCTTGTTTTTTCTTTCTTTCTTTTTTTCTTTTTCTTTTTCTTTTTTTTTTTTTTTTTGACAATGCCAAGAAATTTGACTGAGGCTTAAGGAATGTACAAGCTTAAATATCAAAATGTGACTGCTTGTGTAATAATGTCAGTCTGAGCTACTGGCTCCTTTTGATATTCTTAGATCAGATCAGATGCTCTTAGAAAATCAAATATGTTATTGCTGATTCTGGTCAGGAGTGAATTTATTTACCAAACCTCTGTGTGTGAATCTGACAGTACAGGATATCACACCCAGTGCAATACTGCATGGAATATTAACATTTCTGATTTGTTGCTAGGAAAGGGCTGCAGCTTGCTCAGTTCTCTGCTTTTCAATCAGCACTTTCCATGATCACACTTTTCACCATTTTTTGCGGAGCAAAGGGATATTCCATCCCTCCTCCTTCTCTTCCCTTGCCACCTGACCTCTTAAAACCAATTGCTAATGATTTGATAAGTTCATTAGCCCGCTCTCCAAGAGCCCTTAGATTGTGTACGTTATTGGGACTTTTGACATGTGGCTGTTTTGAATTTCCCAGAACACTCCCATATGCAGATGCAGCATGAGGTTTTGCAAAAAAAAGCACTCAGCCTTTATTGCATGAACAAAATCTCCCATGTAAGCAAGCAAAGAGGTATGTGCTTATCCAAGTATTTATCTATGCCTGCAGGTATTTGAAGTTTGTGAAGGAGTGCAGGGTTTGTACATGCACCGGTTGGACTATACATACATGTTATTAAAAGCTAGATATACCTAGGGCTCTCTCTCACTCTGCCTATCCAGGAAGGACTATACTTACTTTTAAACCTCAGGTTTTCTTGTGTTCCTTGAACAGAACAACCTGATTTTTTCCCTGCTCTTTCCTTTCTACTTGTCTGCTATGTCACAAATATATTATCTTCCAAAACCATCAGGCACATGACCACATTCATGCTTTTTACTATTTACTCTTGCTTTTCCTCAAAGACCATCCAAGCAATCTAACTTCCTGGAACTGATAGATCCTGGCCATGGGACGTTGGAAAGTCTCGAGGATAAAGACACTACTTTTTTTTTCTATAATAAGCACATGTCTGTAGAAGTACTTTTCCAGTACGGTTTTCTCACCAGCAGGAGACACTGCCTTTTCTGCCATGAAACATGTAAGAGCCTAGGAGTTTATCTTAGGTGAAAACAATCATTCATGTCAGCCAGTAAAGACACTGGAAATAAGAAGAGTATTTGTAGCCACTACAATATTCCAGTATATGGTACTTTTGCAGCTATTGATTGATATTCACTGAAACCTAGAGAGAGTAGATTCTATTAATACCAAATCTACCTATTAATCTCTATTAATATTAAAATAGGACTGAAAGAATCATGTGAAGAAACCCAGGAAAGTCAGAGGGCTTGTTCATACTGTAGCAATGTCTAATATTTATACAAATACCCATTGCACGAGAAGAAAATAAAAAATGCTGGTGATTCTCTGTTTCCATACATGCATTATAACTTATCATATTATACCGTAACAAACTTATGGACCAATACACTTGAGGAAGAGAGTTCTAGCTGTGAAATTATCTGTATGTGTTAGGAATTTGCTCTTACCCAGATCCCACCACTGTAGCCATGTAAAGGGAAATCCTACACTCCATGGGATCCTGTTCTCACACCGAGGGCCACTAGTGCCATCATGCCATATCTTCCACCTCATGCAAGGCCACAGAATGTAAAGAGTTATAGGAAAAGAGAACTATGTGTCTCATTTCAAAACCTCTTGGAGCAAGGCTAATTTAATTTTATTTTAAATAGGAATCTGGGAGAGCAGCCACCACGTACTACTGCAGCAATGCAGGCTTGCACAGGGATTAGGAGTCTAGGGCTGCAGAAAACCAACACCATTTTTGTGCCATTGAAATTTGATGCACTGGGTACCTAGATGCTTTTGAAATCTCAGTATGTCTTAATTTGCCCTTCTTGACATCTAAGTATCTTCAAAAAATACGGCCACTTATCTTCCAACAGAGACTTCAAAATTTTAGATCCTTTCATTATTAGAGTCAGAGTGGTAGATAATTGTTACTGAGGAGCTTTTCACTGTGGCCAAATCCAACAATAACAAGCAATAAAAGTCTAATAATCCAAGCATCGACTGTGTATTGAATAATTCTTCTGAGAGCACAGTGCAAATAGCACAATTCTGGGCATACTAAAGAGAGTGAAAGATTAAAAACCTAAATGAACACAGAAAATGTCTGTCACGTCAGATACATCAACTCTGTCAGTCCAATACATACACTTAATTAAAATGGTTCAACCATCTGTCCAAGAGGGTGCATGGGAAAACTTTAATTGATCGTCTTAGTTTTTCCAAGTGGTCAGGAAATAGGGCTAAAGCTAGCTCTCCTGGAATGGATTTAAGAATTATAAAACTGACAGTTGGGGAATTTTCTGCTTTAGCTATTTTAAGCCTCTCTTATTTCTCCCCACAACTTTGACAGAATTGGACGATTCAAAAATATAGATGCATCTGAAGTACCAAGAAGGTGAATGACGTCCCTGGGTGACAGCCAGGCCTTGTGCCTGAGGGGTGATGTGCTGTGAAGAAGGGTAGGTGCTTTCCTGCCCTCCCTGGAGGGCACTGCAGAGGAGCAAAGGCAGCTTTCATTTTCCGCTGGGGCTCTCCAGGAGCTCAGTGAATGGAAACAGCTGAGAGGACATGCAGGATTCCTCACTGCTTTATTCACCTCACCCACCTCTTGATCGGGTCTCTGCTCCGGAAAAAGATGCAAAGTCAGAGTTCTGTTCACCAGGGTGTAGCCATCTCACCTGGAGTTGTGCCTAAGGTGGTGGATCCTGGGATGAGACTCAGTTCATCTTACTTCACCTGCCTAAAATATATCAAACCTGAGTTGGTCACCTCACGAAATCGGTGACAGAAAGGCCCCTCTAGAAGGTGGGTGAAGCTTTCTGCAGCTGGTGCAGCAGAAAGTCAGTAAGTCCATATAGTTATTTTCCCTAAAAGACAAGTTGTAATCAACCACTGAAGACAAGAGATCTCCATTCATGCTCATGTTCATGGCCACTAGCTCATCCAGACCAGACCCTTCCTGGCTGTTTTTTTCCTAAATTCGGTCTTGGGGTTACAATCTAAGGTGGCTTGTTTATCTTCTCCTTTGCAGCATCCATTGCCCTCTGCCATTTATTAACCTCCAAAAGATGAGGTTCTTCTGTCAGCCATCCTCACAGAAACACCCTAAAAGACAGTTTGACCAGCTTCAAAGGGGGAAAAGTGTTACAGATTCTTCATGTGGAAACTTCTGTATGAAACCAAAAAAAAAAATAATAGTGGCTATTCTCTTGCCCCTGGGAAAATGTTTGCCAGGTGGCCCAGGTCCTTCCAGCTGATACTGTATTGTCATTCACCAGCCTCTGAAATAACAGCCTCCACTGATGAAGTGAAGAAAAGCTCCAGAGAGCAATCACTGAAGCAGGGATAGCTGACACAGGAGCAATGCCTTTTGTAATCATCCCCTTCAAAACTGGGATGGCAAGGGCTTACCCAAGGCCCTCTCGCCAGCCTCTGTGCTGTTATCATGGCTGCCTGCTCTTTCCAAGACACACTGGCTCCAGTGGTGTTTTATATTCCTTGTTGTGGGAAGAGGTTTATGCCTTCCCATTGCTTCACTAACAGCTAGAGGAGATGGCTGAGCAAGCTGAGCAGCGGTGGGAGCAAAACGAGCACTCCTGCAGCCTGCTCCATAGCCTCAGGAAACAGCAGGGTTGGGGCACACCCTGCTCGAGCAGGGTGGGTGGGAGTGGAGCTTCAGAAGACTGTCTCTATCCCTTCAAACCACTAACAATCTTCCAGTCCACTCAGGTGTTTGCAAAATGGCCAGACCCCAGGCACCTTTGGTATCTTCCCGTGAGCTGGACACAGCCACAGCAGCTGGTGAACACGTGTGTGTGTGTTGGTGGGAGGTGTGTGTGTTGATGGCACTGCCGTGGGGTTGAAATACACACCAACAGTCCCCCGAGTGCCCTGGGAATCCAGCTCTCTCTGTGGCTGTCTGGTTCAAGACCTCAGGTCCATGAAGAAGTTTTAAATGTTTGTTATGTGTGTGCAGGGAGCTCGGTGACTGGCTAATGGATGTCAGGTGACCAACAACATGCTGAAAACAACCAGTGATCAGAGCACTTTCAGAAGTGTTCCTATGTTGTGGGGTGTAGCAGTGTTTTTTACAAGCCTGTCCCAGTCTAGCTACAAAAGTTCTTCAAAAATGTTCTTCCTTGATACACCAAATAATGTCCTTTGATGTTGTTAACCTGCCCTTGGTCCTGTCTCCAGCCTCCCCACCCATTCTCTGCTCTTCTCCCACCATCCACCCACTCCCCATCTCACTCCTGAGCTGGTATCTCTGCCCTGAGCACAGAGCTCTGCCCTGTCCTGTATAACCAAACTGTGTCTGGCACTGAATAAACTCAGCCTAAAGCCATGCATGTGTGTTTTAGCAGTGCCCATGCCCTACACCTGACTGCCCACTCTATACCTTTCTCATCTGGGACTCCATGAACAAACCCCACTGTTGTCCTGCTCTGGCTCTCTCTGCTCCTGCTGTTCATGGCACCCAAGGTCAAGGTGTGCTCTCACCGAGGGGGCAGATTAGATATTTTGTCTGTGTTTGGAAAGTTTGGGCAACTTCCACTCCTGAACATCATCCCCTGTGCCTGTTGCACTGTCCCAGAAGCTCCCAGTGACAGTACAGTTCCTCAAGAATTGTTTTTCAACTTGGTGGCCTTTCCCCAGTGGGGTCATACTATTTATTTGTGTTCACTGAGGCAATGCCTTATCTTCCAGACACATGAAGCTTGATGTGTTATTATCCTAAACTAATTATCTCATGTAATTTCAGGAATATAATTGTGTGACTTGTTTGGAGGCTCCTGCTCCCATTGACAGTAGCTACTGTTTGCTGAAAATTACACTGTATTGTGACATCATTTTCCCGATTAAAAATAGATTGTCACCATCCCAGTCTTCTGGTGTACTGATTTAGGAGTTAAGCTCTCTGGGTAAACTGGGGAGAGTTTACAAGAAGACATATCATCCTTAATATTTAAAATACACTTTAAGAGGAATGACTAATTGTGTGGGAATAATGTCATCGCTATGTTTGCATTATAGCTCTATGATCAAAGACAGACTTCTAAGATATAATCTAAGCTCACTTAAATCCTAATGAGAAATTACATGGGAATGTTGGTATTTCAGCTATCCACAAGAGTAGCTGAGCTCAATTATCCCCATGTCATAAGGGATTTGTTTGGATAATTGAGACTTCTGACCATTGAGACAATGTTCATTGTAACTAATAGGCATGCAGGGATAAATCTCTATTTTGAGGAAGAGGGAATTGTACACAGCTACAGCTTTGAATAACCACGTTGTGCTGTAAACCCAGTTTGGATTCCCGTGGATCCGTGTGGTTAATAAATAAGTAACAAGGCGGGCCTGGAACTCCTCTGAAGCATTCGTCAATTGGTTTGTAAACATGATCAAGTTAGTACAGAGATAAATGGCTCCACCTGTTACCCAGCCCTGCAAAATTTATCAACTTGAGATTAAAATCTCTTTGCCTATCCTTATGATGAAGTTCATAATTATGAAAAAATGTATCATATATTACTCGCAAGTCAAAACAAATACTATTCCTTAGATTAGTGGACCAGCACAATTACACAAGTCTGCCTAATACTTTCTCCTTGAACTAATTAATAGGGTGCGAAAATGTACTAAATTCTTTGTAAGGGTGAAGCCTTTTGACACTTGCTAAAGACATCTGTGTCTTTCTGGGTCTCTTTGAGCCAACGTAGCTGTTGGGGCCAGCTGGACAAGATTCACTCTGTGCTCCTATGGTTTCAGAGTCATCCCAAGACAATAGAAAGTATGGAGATGAGAGCAGAGATATGGGCAAAGAGCTCACTGTGTTTCTATCTGAAGACTGTGAAAATAGGTCAGGTAGGTTTGTTTGTCTGTTAATGAAGTCTGTCAGAGCTTTCCCATTTCTTTTTTAGTAGGAGGTTCTTCTTGTAACACCTAATAGCATCTGACTGGCTGAGAGAATAAAGCAAGTGCTGAAACCTTTTTAAAAAGCACCTTAGGATCACGTCTCACTGAATGTTAGTAAAGGTTGTGTTCAGAATTCACCTCAACATTTCTGAAGACTGGTTCAATTGATGAAGATTTTAACATCCTCTACTAGTGTTAATAAGCCAACAGTGTAGAGAATGCAAAAAACCCCCAAAACACAGAAAAATGAAGAATATTTTGCTGCCTCTAAATTCATGACACTTCTATATCTTGTGTACTGCATGAGCTTCTGGTAGCTCCCTGGCTAAGGTCATAAGAAAAGGACTAAGACTTACTGGAGCAATCGAACTGTTTTCATACAAGCAGAGGCTGAATAGACAAGGTTCTTTTAATTTGGACAAGAGAAGATATATGATAAGAGATCTAAACATACATGAATACTGTGATGAAGAGGAAGAGGAAATGATGAGTCACTATTTTCATAATGGCAGCAGGTTCAACATTGTAAAAGGAAGTTTTCTTTGCACAATAGAACCATACTAACCTGTTGCTACAGGATGTGGTAGAGTGTGGAAATGTAGTGAGTTCAAAAAGGCTAGAAAAATTCCAAATGAGAAAAAATGGAGAGTGATGGCTATTAAAACTGATGATCCATGTGCAAACCTGATTAATGGAAACCTTTATCTACTGATTGCCAGAACTGGAGATCAGATGACATGGTAGCACTACGTTGTACTTTGTTTCTTAGGCCCTTTCCTAGGGATCTAGGCAGGCCAGGACACAGGCAGGAGGGCTGTTAATTCATTATTCTTGTCCCTGGTATGAGTTTGACCTGGGCCAGCTGTGGGAAAGCTCTGTTACCAAGGACATGCACAGGAATGGTTTGGGTTGTGCAGACCAGCAGTTATTCCCAATGGGCAGTTTCCACGTGGCCGCCTGTTTGGAGGGAAGACTCTGCCTTCATGGACAGCAGGATGGGCAGTGCTGCTGGCCTTGGGGCCCAGAAATGTTCCCTATCCAGCTGAATTTGCTAGAGTAGGTGTTGGCAGTGTGGCTGTCCTGACATGACTGACCACAAGGGAAGATCCTATAATACAGAGTGAAGGAAACCTCTGAATGGGACCTTCTGAAGGCTTCTCTCATAAACATGAATTTCAATGTGAAGTAGAAGATGTTACTGAAAAGTCAGTTCAGGGATTTTAATCTATGGAAAGGTGACCTCTGAATCCCTAAGAAATGCCCAGATATCAGGAGGCAAAATCAATGAAATGTGGGTGCCTCCTGAAGAAGGTGGCAGCAAAGGGTTATTTAGAATTTGTGCCATCTTTTTTTCATGAAAGGTAGGAAACTAAATGAGTCCTGAACACATCTTTTAAGTTCTTACTTGAATCAGTTTGAAATCATAATTAAAATCACAGCTGACCAGCCATGGATTTATCTGGCTTCCTACCATAAGGTTCAGAAATTACCATGGGCAGTATATGGCACAGTGCCAGTGCCACACTCTAAATTAACTGGGAGAATCTGATTTTGCATTATGTACCACTCCACTATTAAGAAGATGGGCAGACATGTTAGACAGGACTTGTTCCCACTTGATTGATCTTGGCTCTATACTATTTTGGAAGTTAAGTACTTTAACCTTTATCCCATTGCTGCTTGTGTGATGTAACAGTAGAGCTCCTAAGTGCATTTCTTGTCAGAAGCATCTTAAATCATGCACAACTTAATCGAGCTATTAAAAAATAAAGTTTCTTCTCTTGCTTAGTCTATTTTCCATCCTCAGTGACTGAAGTCCACTAGTAGAAGTCAATCATATTAAGGAGCGATTGGCTTCTTGCCTTGGTTTGCCTCATGGAACCACCGCCCACCTTCTCTTGGTGTGCGTCCTGGGGCTCTGATCAGCCGGGCTGCATCACAGCAACACACTAGAGGCATCATTTGAATTTCTAGGGATATATCTGGCACTATATGACCCTACGGTGTTACTACAGACTAACAAAGCTTGGGAAGGAAGAGGGGAATGGCTGGGAATTCACACAGTCTCTGTGAAGCAAGCAATGTCCTGCTGGGGGACTCTGTTGTTTGACTCACTTTCAGTCCTTCAGTTTTCATGTTGCTTTTCTTCTAAGGTAACCACACTGTAGATCTCGCTCTGCAACATCACATTCATTCTTTATGAAGGGCCGTGGGAGAGTGTAATCAGATCACGTGCAATGGCCCTTTGCTTGAGAATTGGTACCTTCAGTGTCGTCTGCATTGAAGAGATTGGTGAGGCAGAGCTGCCAATCTGACAGAGACTGGATACTTGTCCAGTCACCTGAGAGAGACAGACACAAATTCTGAGTTATATATTTAGTCTAGATAGTCTAAGCTAAACCTCTACTTCTGTCTGGGATCTGAATAGGGCATGATATCACCTTTTCAGTTTATGATTCATGTTGTATCGTGTTGTATCTGACTTGCTTTCGAAATAATGCTCTTTATGCCAGATTTGTCCCTTTTCTGTTCTAATCTTTGGGTCATAGTGGAGGATATGCATCACCCTGGAGATGGCATCATTAGTTTCCACTCTGGGGTCGAGAAGAGGCTCATCAGCAGAAGGCACCAGATACTATTAAGCCTTCAGTTGTCATGGCTACCTTCCTTCCGCCTCACTCGTGGAATTGCCTTGGGAGATTTAATGGAGAAGACACTGGAAATCTTGCATTGCTGCAACTTCTTTTCAACAGATTGTGAGATCCCTGGGTTTCTGCACCTTCCCTGGGAATGATTTTCATCCTCAGGTTCCCATCTGAGTCAATCCACAACAAGAAGCAAGGGATGAGACTTGGCCGAAAGAACAGCTGTGGAAAGGGAAGGGAAATTGAGCAAAAGGCAGAAGAAAATGGGTGAAAACAGAAATACATCACTAAAGAATAATAGTGCAATTGTGAGAATCGGGAAATAATGCAGGATGCAGGAGAGAAAATGCGGAGCAGGTTGAGAGAAGAGAAAGAGATCAGAAAAGAAGTGAAAACTACATCTACACTTCCCTTTCTGCCAGGCTGTAGCACATAAGCTAGGAAAAATTAGGATTTCAGTGTTGCACAGCAAAGGAGACCTCTTCTACAAAGATCTCTTCTCTAATGCTGTGGGAATTGGCTGTCATTTGCCCCTAGATCCCTCTCACCCACTGACAATCACATCTGAAAGACGAGGTGAGATCACTGCACTTCTGCTTGTTTAACCAAAGATGATGAAGAAGGCAGGAGGAACCTGGTGCCCTGAGTGGCTTCAGACAATCTGAGCCCCTGAGGCACTCACCAGGGTTAAGCACAGACGACAGGAGAGCATTGCTTCCAAGTGTGCTGTCCCCAAAGATGGGCACATTAAATGGTTTCATGCCTGTGGAGGAACAGCCTGCCTGGTATTCCTGTGCAGGAACCACAGAAGGAAAGCAACACAATGGGCATTTAATGCAGAGGACCTAATGTGCCATACATTTATCACTTAGCCTAACCCAATATGATGCATTCCTATACCTTTATCAAAATGCTTGTGATGCATTTTGGGACTCAATAGTGAAAAAACACTGTGGGTGTTCATATTCAGTGATAGGTTTTAACACATACATTAATGTAATGTGGGTTACATGAGTGTAATTCAGTAGTAATATGTAACAGATTCATCTCCTTGTAACATAGGACTTGGAATTCTTCATTTGGGGGTCATGTAGTTCTGCAGAAAACATCTGTGGTTCTCATTTTCAGGCACTAAAGCAGATGTTATTGCTGCATTTATTGTGGGTGCTGGCCAAAGCTTAGACTTCTACCTGCCTGGAATAAGCTTTGGGCTCTCTCTCCCTCCAGCAAAATCACTGAAAATATAGGAACCCTTAAACTGAAACTTTAGGCCCAGCCAGTAGAGATCATCTCCCAAACCTTCCCTCTGGCTCATTCCAACCTGACCGCCCACAGCCTTTGCAAATGATTACCTTGCATTAGGAACAATGAAGCCTTAAACATGTTTTTCTCTTGTAAGAAAAGCATTGTCATTTTAAACATTGCTGTGGAAGAGGCAGGATGCTGATGCACTGAAATGTTTTCGACTATTTTTTTTTGCAATTAATTTTTTTGGGGGGTTAAGGAAAGATCCTCCATCGCGCATTTAACTTACCTGCACTCCATGACTGAACAGAAAGTGCCTCTGAGTGTTCAGGATAAATAAAGAGCATGCAGGCCTATTTTTAGACTTAATTTCGTTGCTTGTTTCCTAGGCGTGTTCTGTGATTGAATGATCTTTTATTTATTTTTTATTAGGATATTAATTAACAGCCATTTATTTTTTTGAGATTCGTTTCCTCCTCAGACACAAACACTGTCTGCTCCCTTTTTCTCTTAATGTATGAACCATTTGCTACATGCTTACAAAATGATATCAAGTGTAAATCTAGCCCTGATAAGCAACCTTGACAAGGAAATTACTTAGCATTCAGTGTTCATAGGAAGGGAGGGTGGGAGAAAAAGAGAGAGGAGGAAAGGGAGAGAAAGGATAAGATCTCAAATGAAATCAGCACAATGTGCTCCTTTAGGATTGGTTCTAGAGCAGATAAGCTTTCTATTCCTCCATAAAAAGGTCAAAGAGTCTCAGCACCAGAACTGTAGTTACCCAAGTTTGCTGTCATTTGGTGAATTGATCACACATACAGTAAACAAATCTTTGTAAATATGAAATCAGATTAGCATTTTCAGGTTTCTCAAATGCAGCATTCTCTATAAAATGGTTGGGCATTTTTCTTAGACATTTAAATCCTATGCAAATAGTTACAGCAAATATATGAATCAGAAAAATGCACTTTCAACTGCAGTGACCACTCCTTTCTGTATCTCCTTTTATTTGAAAATAGGCAAACACAGGACTGGGTTATTTCTATTTGCTTTTTCTGTTGAATGTTTTTAATGGTTTGTACTGACAGAGGAAAAAAAATGATGTTTAGTTAAAGTTGATACAACCCACAAGTGGACATGTCAAAACAAGCTATAGAAAGTTACTTTTGATGTGTTTTATTGAGATATCTATGGTACTTTCCAATTGCTTTATGCCAAAAAAGGTAGCTCTACTCAAAAATTATTTCTTTTGAAAACCACAAATACAACTTGTCGGCCTTTTAAATGTGCTCCAGTATATTTAAAGAGATCCTTCTTAAACTACCAATTGTCTACTGCTGGGGAAAAAAAAAAGGCAAGTGATACAATAAAATCATGTCAAAAATCTTTACATGAAGTGCTTGTTTTCATTCAGGTGGTGATACTAGGTCACTGTTATTTGTATGTGTGCATACATCTGTTTTTGTCTTCAGTAGCTGCATGTGCAGGAGTTAAAAAGTAGCAGTGCAGAAAGGCAAGTTATTATCTCAGTGACTGCAAGTGCTCTGAGCCAAAACTACAGAATATTTGATGACACTCGGGTGTCCTTTCTATTTTAGGATTCTTCCTCTTACTGCAGAGAAGTAATCCAACCTGAAATTTTCCAAGATTTTCTGTTTCCTCCTGTTTTAATCAGACCTTAAAACTGCTAAACTGCTACTGACAGGGAAAAAAAACCCACCAAAAAACT
>QWTY01004511.1:10713-24944 GCA_008033365.1 Pseudorectes ferrugineus | reverse complement strand
GAAACCTAGTGAGCTGCTAAACCTCTCTCTACACTTTTTAGACTTTTGTGCTACTTGTTTCTTCAAAACCAACGCATTATCTAGTTAATGCTAGAGCTAGCTGAGTGTGCTATCAGAACTTTTTCAGTAATAACTATTTTTGCATTCTCCCTTTTCCCAGCTGCAGTTTGAATGCCACTGTTTACAGGGTGAGAGAAAAGAGTGCAACCTCTTCAATGAAATTGAGGGCTATCCTGTGATTCCAGGAAGAAAAAAAAAAATAAAGAAAAAGACATGAAATGCATGTGCAACAGATATGTGGCAAAGTGCTAACGCTAATTATTGACACATAAACTTAAGAAGGAGATATTAGTTACTGCCAGGGGACTCCCAGGATATCTTGCTGGGTAATACTTTTCCAGAGAGTGGAATTATTATGAAACAAGCTAACTTTCTCTGGCTGGGTACAATTGATTATTCAAGAATACAATTGATTATAGGAGAAGGTTGTCTCACAGCTTCAAGGTAAAAATCTTCTGTCCTATTTTGCTTTTAAAACCTGCAAGCTAACTCCATGAGAGGGGAAGAGGTGCCTTCAACAGAAACTAGGCTGCCTCCATCTAGGGGCCATTTGTGCACAAGGGGAGAGAGTAAGCTTTGCTCCAGCATCAGAGGCTGTAGGTGAGAAACCAGGATGAAGGACAGGAGAGGAAGTGGGAATTTATTCCCCTGCTTAAATGAGTATGGTGCAGAAGATCTCCTAAGAAAAATCTAGGAATATAGCTTTGCCTCAAAAATTTCCAGCTCCCAAGTTTTACCTGTGTGGAGTTTAACTTGGATTTGAGAAGACATGTTGGGGGAGAGGTCATTTGTTACTCTAACAGATCTGCCTTTTGACCAATCCTTTCTCCTTAGTTTGAGTTATTATAAAGAAAACTATCACTGGGTAAAGACTAATGGTCCCAGGTGTCTAGGTACAAATGTGAGAGTGTTGCAGAGCATAGTATCAATCACCGCCCGACTGCGTGTTACTTCTTGCTTTTACACATTCCCAATAAATTATTTCTGTGTTTTTCACCAAGCAAAGTTGTTACGGAAATTTTCCTGTCTGTCCAATCGCTCTGGCAGTCACATTCCCACTTCCTGAGACTTCAGTGCTGTGACTGAAGCCCCTTTGCAGCAGGTGGCTCAAGTGAGCCAATGGGTGCCCCGCTTGGTTCCCTATGCACACCACTCTCACACTGTCAGATGAGGTTTCCTTACTGATTTCACCACAGGTTTCTCATACCAGAGTCTCAGACTTCTGGTTGTTTTACGTAATTTTATCTTGGGGCAAAACTGAGTTACAGCTGAAGCTGATGCCTCTGAGGAGGGATCCCAAAAAAGGAAACCCCTGGCTTTTATACTGTCACAGTCTATTCATGCCAATGTCTGCGATCTTCCCTCAGAGTCACTGGCTCCTGTTATGTCTCTGAGTGTCTGGTCACCTGGCTGGTCCCACAGGTCCCCTTTCTTGGGCAAAGGGCCTGCAACAGTTCATGGTTTCTTGCCTCGGGTTCCTGGCACCCAGAGGTCAATCTGCCGCTGGCACTGCAGCTGTACACTGAGCTACCTACACCAAATGTATTTCTCAACAAAAACAATTTGTCAAGAGTGTGTCAAACCTGAACAGCTGTTCTGGCTTTTAACCAAGCATCTGCCTAAGGTTCCTCGGCCATGGACCCATTTCTTTGTCAGCTGCAGAACACTGTTCCTTATTAGACCACCCACCAGGGAGTCATATCCACCCTACTTTTTCCTGACACCTAGCTGGGTGAGACAGGCCTACAGGGATGGGAACAATTGGAGGAACTGTCCCACCATTCATTCAAAAGAAAAGATTAGGACAACTGTGGCCTATTGTCTGTTCTCACTCCAAGAAAAAAAGTGGATCCACATTTGCTTAAGTGGATGTGATTACTTTCTCTTTTTTAGGAATCAGAGAAATAGGGAAGGCTGCAGTTTGTTATTACTTTTTGACTGCCAAAGGATTGAATAACATACTGGAGGATGGATCTTTTAACTGATGCTTCTGATGCAAAAAAGCTGTATCTCCCCAAGAGGCTGCAGAAGTAAACAACATTATAGAAGCCTCCTTTACGCATTATGTGCAGTTAAAGTTGCAGTTTCAGTTGTTAGTCTTACATCTGTAGCTAAATAGACATGACAGCCTAAGTGTGCCTCTTTGCTTCATGTTGTTTTGGACATCCTACAATGTCTTTTCCACTAATTCATTATTTTCTCTGCTTTCAAATTACATAATAATTCTTGGATTCTTACTGAGGTTATGTCAACAGGTTTTGCTCTCATTGACTACAGCTAAAAGTACCTCCTGTGGCAGTGCATCCCTTTTCCTATTTCAATTTCTTTCGTGCGATACATGTCAGTCAAGTGCAGTTCATTTTCATACCAGCTAAGCAGATTGATGTATTTCACTAGCTTAATTATACTGTTATTAACCTTAGAGGGATGTTTTGATGAGTTCATTTTGAAATAGTTAGTTATCTGACAAAAAATATTGAGATATTATCCATACAAGTGTTTCCCCGGGCTACTATCAGGGATTTCAAACACTGGGAGTTGTACTGGAAATCTGTGACCCGCTAAAATATCTGCTAGCAATGGCATGCTGCTCTAAGATCTATTGTCCTTCAGACAAAACACAATTCATCCAGATAGGTAGAAAGTTCATGAGAAAATTTTCTTAGCAGTGATTGGCATGACAATCTGGTTTGTAAATGCAGTTCAAGGTAGATCCAACAGTGACAAAGAGTGCATTTGAATAGAGGGTTTGTCAACGTAATCTTGTTTGCTCTGGAAGGTGGGTGCCATTAACCACAAAACTGTAATATTGCAAGTTTGGAGATGAGATACTTCTGCAAATAATTATAAGCCATGTGACAAAATAAACAGAATCCTGAAGTCACAGAGAAAAGGCCTTAACAGTGTATCAACCTTTCTGATGATCTGGAGATAATCAGAGACTTGCAGACCATTTAACTACTTCATGGTAGGGAACCTGTATTCTAAACAAAGTTTCTGCCTCGATCTCCTATGTATTATGGGTCTCCTGCAGAAATTCTTTGAATTTTGGAAAGAGAGACATAATTGAGCATCTCAATGAAGCTCTTCAGCATTTGTGGCTGAAAGAATTTCAGCATTTGTGGCTGAAAGAATAGGGGATGCAAAAGGGGTTATAAGACAGCACTCCATCTATCCATGCTAGCAGAGCTGAAATGGTGTTTGTTGACAGATGCCTGGGAAAAAAAGGATGGATCTTGTAGGGTGCATTTGTTGTGTTCCTAACTTTTTTCTAGACTGGAGCAGTGCTAACCTCCATGCTGGGGAGGCATTGCCTCCCTGCTGAGGTCTTTTCCAGCATGGGCTCCAACAGGAAATGGCCCCTCCAGACTGAACAGTTGACTGGATTGGTAGAGAAAGAAGTCTCTGGTACTGTTGTAACTAGCCAGTGTTAAACTGCCTAGATTTAGTGTTCAGTGTGCAGACTTATGAGAATTTGTCTCTATTTCTTCTTCTATTAATTCTACTTGGTCCTCAGTTGATATAAATCACTACTGTTCCTCTGAGGACAACACACTAGCACTGTTTTTCCCAGCTGGAGATTTGTCACTCCATGTTGAAACCAAAGATGCTGAAGAAATAGAATATTCATTGCAAGAACCCTGGAAATGCTTCTAATTTGCTGCTTGTGATCCTTGCTGTTAACCGCCTTTGGCTCCATGGTGGCTGGCGCAATCACTTCACAAAATAGGTGTGTAGAGAATTAAGGAAGATCAATTTTGTTTGGATGACTGTGAGGCATGCCACCATATGGGTATTTTCATGAAGGTTTATGTGCAAATGAGATAGATTGAAAGGGAGTTTCTAGCTGGAGAACAGGAAAAGTAAAATGATAGTTCAAATCCCTTCTAACAGCAAGGTTTATCGCTGTAGGAGAGGATTCTCCTGTCTGTGATGTCAGGACTGTTTTGCCAGAGAAAAACATCAAAAGACACTGATCCACTAGACCAGCCATCTCAGTGAGAACTGAAGAAACACCAAAACACCTATTGCTGAAGGAATTGGAGTTTTCCCCCACAGCCCTAATGAAAATTTTTAAAAGAATGCTAATTACAGCTGTCAGCACACTCAGGCACTGTCACTTCAGAGAGCCTTTTGGAGTACTAGCCAGCCACACTCTTTAGGAAAAGGGCTTCCTGTGTTGTTGCAGCCTGTCAGTGCTTGCAGAAGAGCTCCTGATGGTGCCAGGCAGTTAAGCTCGCCTGTTGTCACTGTTGGCTGTGGCAGGATTGTCACCTGGGGAATCAGTGGCACAGAAACGGAGGCAGCAGCAAGCACTAAAGAAAGCCTAAGGGGGCAATTCTCCGGGACGCTGAGCTCTCAAGAAGGGCTCTTTCATCCAGTGCTCTGGCAGATGCTGAGACATCAGAAGATGAGGGAAAAGCCAAATATAACAAGGATGGTGTTCAAGAATCTAGAGGAAATATTTTTTTCTTTGCCTGTTATCAATTCGCAGAGTTAATACAATTAATACAAACATTTCCCAAACCCAGGCATGACTTTCACGTCACATTACTCCATGATGGCTGACTTTGGTCAATGATGGGTCAATGTTGCAGGGTGCAGAGCTGCAGTCTGCTGAGACAACAGGGTGAGTGCAGCAGGGAAGGACTGGGACTTTATCCCCATCCCTGGAGGTGGTAATACTATCTACATCACTCTTGACAGATAATTCTCAAATTCACAGCCCAGCACCAGAATATCAGCAATCATAAAGTCCTTTTGTTACAATGCTTCCTTATCCTAATGGTAGATATTTTTTCTCAATATTAATGCTAAATATGCATTCTTTTTCTTAAGTTCGCTACTTCTTTTTCCATCTTTAATGAATGTGGGAAAATATTTATCCTTTTTCTGAACAGAGCTACATTTCAAATAATGAGAACTATTATCATATCTCTCCTAAATTGTCTCTTCTCTAAACGAAATAAACAGAATTCTTCAGCTGTTTCTTATAGCATATTTTTTCCAGGTGTCTAAAAATTCTCTTTAGTGTCTTTCAGACTCCCTTTAATTGAACTGTATCCTTCCTGAATTATATTAGCTGTATGCCAGCTGAGGCCTTACTGATAAAGGACTGCTTCATTTCACAGACAATACTCCTGCTACATTCCCATATGGAGTTTATAAACAAATTTTAGTCTTACATTTAGCTTGTGATTGACAGTAATATCTTAGTTCCTTACTGCAATATCAATGACATTCATTCCCTCTATGGTGCTTAAACAGATGATTATCCCTACCTGTGTGCAGAGCTTTGTATACCCCTTACTAAAGTCTTAGCCCAGACTAATTCTTCCATTTTCAAGATAGCTTTGAATTTCCTTCCTCTTCTGTGATATGTTTGCCACTCCTCTAACTTGATGAATTTTCAGATTAAATGAGCACTTTTTGCTCATCCTTTCCAAACCATTGAGGTAAATCTGACAAGCCTGGGGACCAGAGTAGACCAGAATCCTCTTGACATAACCCACTAATCAGAAAGTCAGTCATTGATAATTAGTCTTCATAAATGCAATTTACTACCCATTTATGCACATGCCTGGTAAATCTATCTATTCTATTTTATCTGCTAATTTCATATATGTATAGAGCTAGCAGTAATATTTCATCTGTGTTCCCATGTGATGAAATTGAGCATTTGCAGTCCCCTCTTGCAGGACAGACTTGTCATTTTTATGGATTTCTGATTGCCCTTCTCTGCTACTGTTCCAGTGTAAATTCCCTTTTGTTTTTTCCTTGAATATTAATGTCCCAAAATACACTTGGTATGACAGATGTCTCAGAAGCTGGATAATTTTTCTCTCTTTCAGCTGAAAATACCTTTCCAGTTACATCAAGGAACATATCTGTCATTTTCCATAGTAAATCCAATCGCTGGCTCATAGTACTCCTGTGATTGATAACAGGTTGTTCTTCTTCTTTAGTTTTTCTCTTAGGAATCATTTGTTTACTAAGCTATAATTCTCCTTTCCTGGTCTTGGAAAGAGAGGTTAAAATAATTTACTTACATGATTCAATTTTGACAGTAGCATCCAATAGAATGAATTGTATTGGTTTGCTGTGTGATTAATGATCTGAATGTTCTTAGTTTATACTTTTACCATGTGCTCTTTCTTCAAACTGGGGACACTGAAAAATAAAAACACACAGCTAAGTGATATAATGATATTTTAAAAAAAAAAAAAACCTATAAGAGATGATGGGAACAACTTTAAATGTTCAGGTGAAATTGTTAAACTTTTTGTTGGAGTAACAAACATATATGAGAGAACTTTTATATCCTGTAGCTAAAATTGAATATTCCTTGGTTCAATAATGACTAGAATAATAATAATAGCAGACTGTCAGCATATTCACTGTGCTTGATGCTGTGACCTTCTTAAGGTATGATTTAAATTTCTCTTCCCTTAAGTCACCTAAGCAAGTTAAATTGGTAAATACTGTTAAAGATGTTAAAATTTGCTGAACTTATTGAAAAAGGCCCTATATTTTGAAAATCATCATTGTTTTTCTTATCAAATAACTTTCTTAATATTAGGTAATGTTTTGTTGCTTTCTAATGGGATATTTCTTCAGTCTTTCATCTTTTCATGTTATACCTTTTCTTCTCTATCCCAGCATGTTTTTCCTACCTTCCATTCCTCTATGCACTGTTACGTGTATAAGACCTAAAGTTTTGTTGGTTTTTGTTTGGTTTGTCTGTGTTTTGTTTTTTTAAATAAACTCAATTCGCAACATAGGTGAAAGATGTGATTAAAGACAGACAGATCCTTTTTCACAAAGCTCAGACAAATTAGGGTGGGCAAATTAGAGTGCCCAAAGGGGTAGTTTGGTCCAAGTGTCAGGGAGCTGACCTGATTGTTGGGTTTTTTTTATTCTAACAAGTGAGAAACCTCTCTGGAAGGAGGGCCAACATCTCCATGGGCTGATAAATCTATTGCTCCCTTCCTGCACAGTGACTTGGGCAGGTTGCCAGGCTAATCTCTAACCTGTAGAGTGCCTTGATCCTCATCAAACCAGCTCATTTCATCTCTGTCTTCTAAGGACATGTTTGCAACATCGTGTCTTAGCAACCAGTTAACATACCAGGGACTTACCATACTTTGATAAGTCTTATATTTCCAAAGAATGACTCAGCCTAAGATGCTACTGCCATACTGGCAGGGGAGGAAGGGAAAGGTGTTGCCCTCCTTTGGAGTAGATTATAATAGCCCTCACCCTCCTCAATTGGAGGAAAGTTCTGGCAGCCCGGAGTCAGAGGCAAATGTCCTGAGGCACAAATCTTTGGGGAAACCCTGGGGTTAGCATATGTGGCTCCAGAACTGGATCCCAACTGAGTAAGTCAACAATGAGGCAGATTCTATTAAACTTTTCTATGGCCTCTGAAACTCATCTCTGTCCTGCACTGCTTCTAGTTATAGCACCAACTTGTGTTATACAGGCTACTCACAGATGGTACTGGGCTTTCTCTTCTGCCAACTCCATTTTCAGTCCTCCTCCCTCGTCAGGATGAACGACAATAAAGAAATGACAGTTCCCTCCCACAGTCCAGTCTAGACTGCAAAGTAATGTACTGTGGCTTAAATTTGTCCAGCCTGAAAATCAGGTCTTCTTCGTAGACATCGAGACAAACTTTATGCAGTAAGGTATCATGGACACCGACTTCTATGTGTAGTCTTTCTATGTATTGGATCAGGCCCCTTTGTAAGTTTTTTTTTCAAGCTGTTAGTTGTTTTTCCTCTTTCAGACATGTTATAAATAAACTTGGAAGGCCTTGTCTTTCCTGAGGGTGGTATTTAATTATTCTTGGGTAAATTTTTTCTTCATTTTTCAGACTCTTAATGTTTTTCTAGTGGCAATTCAAGTCTCAGTGCAACAGGTTACATGCCAGGTTTTATTAATTACTTTCCCTTAGAAGCTACTAGCAAACACCCAGCAGTCCCCCACAGACCCCCGTTTCCATGCTACTCAGTGAGGATGCAAAGTATTGCTAACTTAGTCTTCTATGACATGTGGCTGTGATGATGTTTTTCTAGAAGAAAAGCTTTTATTTTTATACTTCTGTTACTAAAGTAATGGAATAGAGAGCACTGGCAAACATTTTTTTCTCCTGAGACATGTTTGAGCAGATTAGTGAGGCTGCCATCTGGAACAGCAGACATTTACATTTTGATTGTAATAGCTAATCAATATGATCATTGCATTATTACATTTTCCTTATTTTCAGAAGAGGAAAAATCTGGTCAACTAAGGATCAGAAAATCTGACTCTGCCATCAACTTTCTATGTGATTTTGAGCCAGGTCATTTAAACTCGCAGTGTTTAAGCTTGTTCATATGCAAAAGAGAAATAACAAAGCTTTTGAGCCAGTAGATGGATTTGAAAACAGTTATGGAAATAAAATTATCTGACTTACTTTCTGGCATTTAAAGAGTTATAGTGACATAAGGAAGATATGAAGTCCATCTATTTATACTGAGAGGATGCAAGTTAATTGGAAAAGAAGGGTCTATTAATTGAAATTATCTTTATTATTGAACGATGCTAATGATATAATTCCGGGCCCAGCCCTCCATGCCTTATTCATTGCCTTTTACAGATTCGTGCATGGGAGAACTCGTCTCTTTAATAGGAAACATGAGCTTTTTCTCCCCAATTTTGTACTGTGTTCATTCATTGTAGATGTGAGTCATTTGTCTGCATGTCCCATAACAGCTCCTCAAAACTGTCTTGAGAAGGGTTTCAAGGTGCTTCTAGAAAGACGAAAAGGATTAGAAAAAAATTGAGGATTTTAAGACTTTGTGGGTGGAGTTTGGGGAGAATTGGACAGGGACTTTAAGTGGCAGATTCAGAGCAGCTTGGAGATTTTGGCACCAAGAACAGCTCTGCATATCCCACAGACTTTAAAATTATATTTATCCTGTGTCTTTCATTGACTTGACGCAGATGCTGTTCTAATTTTCTAGAAACTTTGCTTCAATATTTGTTAGATTTTCAATAAGAATTTTCCTAGAGCTCAAAATTTCTAATGATTTTTCACCAAGGTTTTCACCCAGAAAATTGTTGGTATCCCTCTGCATGAACTGTTTCAGTTTTACTTAAGTTTCACCTGCACAAATAAAGGATCTGCCATTTCATTTAACCTGACTTTCCCGGCCAGCCTTTAACACAGTGCTTGGGACCTTCCTCCATCATAGGAAACTGCAAACTCCAAGGAAGTAGCTGAGCAGTCAGAACTAGAAGAGTAGTACTAGATAGCACTATTTAGAAAATTAACTGTGGCTTCCACAGGTGCTACTTTGTTTAAAAGCTATGAATTTATTTCACCTGAATATCTAGTTAGTGGCATATTTAATTTTTGATTAATTTAATGGGTTTATTCTTCTGATAGCAATGACTAAATTCACCAAGAAAATGTGGCAAGAATGAAGAGACTTTCATGGGTTTAGAAATTATGCTAATATATTTAGGTCTATATTTAACTTTGAGCTTGGACTATATAGAGATAAATTCTGCAGTTCCTGCTTAACCCTGAAAATTATTACAATGTATTTTATGTCCATAAAATAAGAAATGTTCTAATAATCCTGTGTCTTGGGAGTTAATGACATGCTTTTTGTAACAGACACTGAGGAACATCTTCTCACAGCTATGTAGTAGAGTACTGTATTTTCAATTTTTGCTAACCTTTACCAAAAAAAAGAAGCGACTTCTGAATTCACATCAAATTGCCACACAGTTGTCTGGGATTGAAGAGGAAGGATGATGAAAGGAACAAGCAAATTGGCATATGTTATTTTACTGAAACTTTGTCCAAAAAAGATTCCTGACTCTTTTAGTCTGCGGGGATAAAAAGGAATTATAGAAACCTTAATGGAGAACAGAGGTTTGCAAAAAGAGAAATACTTCTAAAATGTACCAGAGCTTTAAAAGAAGAGGGAACAAGGCTTTTTATCACTGGAAGGTAGTGTATTTCAAAATTGTCACTAGAAAGGTAGCTGCAATATAGAAAATGGCTACATTTTGCTATAACATTTCTGCTGATGGACATGCTACAGAATATAGGAAATGGAGAAAAAGGGGTACAAGGTGCAAGAGTTTATTTTATGACTCATGTAAACCTGTTTGACATTTGCCCAGTGTACCCCAATTGCAGACAAACCTAAGGAGTAAAAAAGCTGGGCTTTGTGTAACTTTCCAGAAAGACAGTAGTAGCACTGAGAGAGCGCTTGCTGTGTAGTAATTCCTCTTTATGTAAGCAGTCATCAATGAGTTCACATAATCTCCCTCCGCCCCCGCTGTTCTTCCACTCAGCAGCGCTCTGCCAGCACCCACACAGTGACTCACCCGGACAGCCCTTTCTACTATATACTTACAGAAAGGTTAGAAACATTAAGCTGTTCCTTTCCTGTTCTCCCTCTCCCTACCCCCCCCTTCCTAAAAATCACTTCAAACTACTTGCAAAGACAGATACTTTTGAAAGTTTTGCTTTGAAATAGTTAGATGGTTGGCATTGCTGGAATTAAACATCGAGTTTTTCTACCTTATTTTTAATGAACATGATCATGAGAATGTATATTCATGTAAAAGTTCCTTCTGGCCTTAAAAACGGATATCCATAGCCTCATGATTTTGTTATGAAGCTGCTATTTCCTTGTCTTAATTTTTAATGGAATGTGATGAAGAATTCAAGACTTCACTAATGAAATCTGTATCCTCCCCTCTTCCTTGGTCTCTTGGAGATAGATTCCTAACAGTTGAAAATTGTACCCTTGGTTTTTTTTCTTTTTATGTTTTACATACAAACCTTAGTGTGGCAAATCCTTCTTCTTTTCTCCCCCCAAATCTCTCAATGTTACAGAAAAAGGATTCAAATAGCTTGTTTCAGTCCCAGAGCGTGTGATGTTTCCAGGGCTCTTAGACGGGAAAGAGTTAATATTGAACAAACTACCTGGAAATAAAGAAAGGTCATAAATGTGAGATAGTAATTTTGTCCCCTTTAGGCAACCAGCTGTTCCACCGTGGGTCTTGCTTTAGGAGGACTTGAATGTGGAATGAAATGAGAATTAGTTGCATATTCCTGGTTGCCTTATTCCTGGCTGCCAGCTCTTCATTTCTTATTTTGTAAGGCTATGCAATATCTTCTGTGAAAATGTTTCAGATGGATTTGTGTTAAATTGCTTGTTATGTTGTTGTGTTCTTATTTCTGAAGTATTAACCTTCTATTTACTTACAAATGAAATATTAAATGAAATGACAGGGTGGACAGAGATAAAAAGAAGATTTGTGCAGAAGACTTGTCATCCACAAATACAACAAACTTTTCTCTTCTTACCAGTGACAGCTCCCAAGACTCAAGTATTCATCTAAGTTCTCTTAAAAAGGGAGAAACAACATGGAGATACAAATGAAGAGAAAGTATTTTCCAGAAATGGCTATTGATGTCAAGTCCAACCTGGGCTTATTACTACATAATGGTTCTGTGGGTTATTCACAGGAAACATCTATATGTACTTTGGTGCACACTCATTTACAACAAAGCCAAATCCAATTCTGTTCTGTAGGAGCATTTGTGATATGGAAGGATTTCAGCGTGTTGAGCAGAAATAAGGTTTGATTCCAGAAATAGCCTGACCCAAGCTACTTCACATATCTCTTCTGTTTGCACTGGCATTGCAGATCAGAGAATATGTTGTGCACAGGTCTTTATTTTCATTTGTTTTAGTGAAATGTCTAAAAAATGTGCCCAGGTAAATTTCAAGCACATCACCTTGTGCTTAAAGAGGTAAAAATGAAGCAGCTATATTTTAAACTCTGTCTGCAACATGATCCCATGAGTGTTCTCTGCTGCAGGGACAGAGGACATATCTCTGGCTGCAAGAACTCTTCACAGCACAGACTGTCTGCTCAGTCCAGAAGGTCTCACAAAGATTTTGTATTTAAAGCCTTTATGGATCATCAGAGTCTGATGTGAGCACAATATTCCCGTTCAATGGTGTTCAAGCTCAGAGACCTCTGCATTCTGCATCTCTTGTACCTTGGAGAATTGCCTCTTCTGCTCTGCTCATTCCCAGAATAGCTTTGCTTTCCCTTCTCTCTCTTTGGGAGTTTCAGGGCAGTGGGGAGAGCCCTCTCTCTTCTCTTTACCATCACTTTGTGTTGTTCTCTGCTGCTTTCTGTGGTCTGCTGTTTTCATTGTTATGGTAGATGAAATATTGATCTATGGCAAGTTCCTGAGGGAAAATAAGGTCTTACTCTTTATGTGAACAACTTTCTTTGCAAGTCCCATATACTTTAATATACTGCACTACTAGGGAGAAAAATGGCTCACTAGGATACATTTAATAAAGGCAAATGTAACAAAACAAGTCCGCATTTCTTCTCTAGGGACAACAGAAATTAAAACATAAATTAGCACAAATAAATAAATAACACAAATCATCAGTAAGTTCATAGTTTCTATCAATAGTATTCATTAGTTAGCATGGTCCAGTTGTGCCCTGAGGCCCAGCAGTGCTCCTAGATTCAGGCTCTGTGCATCTCTGTTTGCTGCCCATGGATCTTGCCTGCCCTACTTGCATGAATGGCCATCTGCTGTCTGGTCTGATAAGCACTGACTGCCAGGGCAGTGGGAATATGGGGTGGCCAGGCTGGGTGCTTCAAACTCTTCATGCCTAATTTGAATCAGAGGGCAGTCTGCTCTCAGACCCTCTGTCTGGTAATAAGTTGACAAGATTTATCTGAAGGCTACAGAGTAGACATAACTGTGGCACCAGCTGGGCCAACATGTGTTTGGCTGGGACTGGAGATGCTCTCATGCAAGGAGATACTCCCTTGCAAGGTGTCTGGGGGTAGTGGTCAAGGTCACCTGCATAACCTTCCACTCCAGGGGCGAAAGGATGGGGTGATGTGTGTGCAAACTCTTTAATACTGGACACTGCTCTATAGGGGTTTGTCTGGAATGACTATTTCTTTCTCTCTTTTTAAAAATCTATAGAAATGCATTGTCCCAATTTTAATTGGGTGGTTAAAGTTCAGTTGTCACCACAGAAATTTTTAAAACACACTATTACTAATGCATGCAGAGGAAAATCTGCATGTTTGAACAAATCACATTTACTTGGCAGTTCTGGAACTCCAAAGATGTGTATTTTCACCTGAGAATAACTTTTCAGGAGTTGAATCCCAGCTTGCTTCTCAACAGACATGTTTTTCTTCAGTGTTCTCTAAATGTATTCTCTGTCTTTTTTATACACTAGTCATTTAGTGGTGCCTGGATCTGCTCCTGCAGATCATGACAAGAACTCCAGACTGTTGTGGAGTATGCTCATGAATTTGTGTGCTGCAGAGTTGCTTTGGGAGTTAGTCTGAGCATCTCTGGACTTTGTGAAGTAAATATGTATATGCATATTTGAATAGAGCCTTATGATCACATGGGAGATTTCAAATTCAAATGACAGCTGGGAGCCCAGCTCCCTACTATACTTTAATGCAATCTGAATCCTTTATGGTCTTGAAGGTCTTTGGAGAATCTCCTGACATTTCAGGAGGGAAATACCCTTTTTCTTCTAACCCTGGAGTTTCAGTCTATCAAACACATTGTCCAATATTTTCTGCAGAATGTGAAAAGAAGGTAAGGCATTTCCCTTTCAATTTCTCTGCAGCTTTACTAGTTACATTTGTTCAGATGAATGCTAATAAACAGCCATGCATGCCCCCTTCAATATGGTAGAATAAAGTAAAGCCAGACAAGTGAGACAGATTTGCCACGGGGGAAAATGCTTCTTTCTTTTATCACTTTTAGCTGCTTTTCCACTCATTAATCTTTACACTCGTTTTCTCCACCCCATTTTTGAGTAATATCTGGGGTAGGGCTTTTGGTCCCATGGAGCTAGCTTCTGTACTCGTAGTTACAAGACTGCATCTCTTCTGCTTTTTACTCTCTCCTGTGTTTCTCTCCATGCAACCAGCAGACTGATGGTACCCAGTTTTGGAAAGTATCTCATTTCCCTGCTGGGGAATGATACTGGGTTTGACCAGCTTTGCAGACTGTTCTTCCAATTCTGGTTCTGTCTTCATCAGCGAAAGAAGCCAAGCGCTGTTTCTTCTCTTTCTCCCACTTGTGTGGG
>QWTY01004511.1:0-10613 GCA_008033365.1 Pseudorectes ferrugineus | reverse complement strand
AACAAGGACCATTTGAGAGGCTTGAACGTGAAATAAACTGTTACTGTTGTACACTAATTCTAAGGTCTAGGCACTGTCAAGCAAAGAAATCCTAAAAACCATCAAGCAGTAATAAAATTTGTGCATTGGCAAAGATAAACGCTATTATGTACTTGGATAAATGGGAGTGTTGTTAATTGAGATTAAATATTTTCACCCTGGAGATTGGTTAATGTCAGTCCTTGTACTTTCCTGCAGTGGATGTGAGTTTTGACATTAAACAGGGAACTTGCTCCTGACTGCAATGCAGCTGGGCCTTATGCCTCTACAATTGAAAGATTACAGCAAAAATTTGGAAAGGATTAAATAGAGAAGCAGTAAGAATGATCTTTTGCTTGTGTAACCATGAAGAATCCCATGAGCTCAAGCTGCTTAACTCACCAAAAAAGGTTTAAGAAATTACTAGTCAAAAAATTTTAGACACCTTAACATGATGACAATATTTGATGCTAGAGGTCTTTTTAACCTCCCTCACTTATCCTTTTCAAAATCATGTTTAAATATTTCTAAAGATAAACTTTGCATGTGAGTGAATTTTTTGTATGACAATTGTTTTTACTTAAAATAGCCCCTTTAGCTGAAGTTTTTATGGATTGTCCCTTCATTCTGAAATAGTCCATGTTTTGGATGAAAAACTGAAAACTAATTTTGGTTTTAGAATATGCAAACTGAATGGTACTCTCTTTTCCATCAGATGGAAATAAACAATTTTTAATTATTTTTGTAATGTGCGGTTTGGAGCATTTTTCATATTATACACTAGCTTCTGTTCAGCCCGAATTTTACCACCATCTCAAGTACATAATTAATGGAATTTAAAGGATTATTCTTTACAGACAGCTGTATTGTCTGAGTTTAAAATGTAGTGATTAATTTGAGACTGGAGCAGCCATCATGTGACATGGCCAAGGTTAGCAAATGAATGTTCATATGTATGACTCTTGAGGTTTCTTCTTTTCCTTATGCTCATATAATGCAATGAGTCTTTTCACATTCAGATGCTGTAATTATCTTCTACTAGACTTGTGATGTGTTCTCTCCCATTTTTCTAAAGCATTAAAATACACATATTCACACAGTCACTGTGATTCAAGTCTTGTTCACCTGCATTTTATTAATTTTATCCCTCATTAAAAGAGCCCTCTAAGTTTTGGGGTTTTTTTCTGTCAGCGCTTACTCATACTTTTATTTTCACCTGAAAATCATTAATGACTCATCATTTTCCACTACTAGCAACTCAACTTTGTATGGCATTAATTTGCCTTGCAACAATCTGTTCTCTCTCCATACAGCTGGAATGCTCTGGCAACTCTTACTAAGAGCATTAGTCTTCAAATCATTAGTTGTTCTGATAAGTAATATTCATTTAGGTCCTCTTTTCCATTAAATACCTTCTGTAGCTTTTTATTTACTGGGAAATCAGCTTTCCCATGCTTTTGACTACTATCCAGGAAGGTGCTGTCACTAATTTAAAATGAAATGTTTTACTTTAGTTATTTGTTTATCTCTTGACAAATACTAATTTTTGTTTTCAGTTCAAGTACCTCTATTGATTAACCAGTTAAATTTTTGAAGGAATTAAAATACTCTGATGCTGTTTTATTTGTCTGCAGTCAAAATCGGCTCCTGATGAATTTCTTGATCGTTGATATATAAAATATCTCCACCATCATACCAGATGTCGATGAGGTAGGACAAAGGGAGGAACACTGTTGGTGCAAGTTTGTGTTTTGCCTCTCAGGCAGGAAATGCAGGGCACTATACCTGGCTCCAAGATATATTGATATATCAGTTTAAGTCCTGTGGAAATTATAAACCCTGTGGCTCACTCCAGTTTTGTCTATCCAGGCTGGGAACACAGCCTCACAAATTACCTCACGTTTCAAGGTGTATTTCTATGCTCACATGTTAGCTACTCCTCTCGTTTTGGGCCTGTTTTGACCTACTTGTCTTATACTGTTAGAACTAGGTCTTTCTTCAGCTAATGCCATGCATTTCCTGGCATTGCCTTCCTCAGCAAAGTTCCAGAATCTAATGACAGGAGAGTAGTTTTGTCTTGCTATGGCCTATATTACAACCAGGGATAATTTCATACTCTCCATTAGCTTGATGTATTGTGTACTCTGTCCTTTCCCAGAACCCAAATTAAGGTTCTGTGGCATGAGTGAGGAATTCTTTCTGAATAGCAGAATATTCAACAATACAGTGCACTGTTAAAAAACATGTATGTTTTCTTAAAAACCCCTTAATAAAAAGGAGTAATTAACACTCCTTGCCATATCTATAAAATGTTTTCCCAAAAGGAACTGTTAGATATGTCTTTGTAATTCTCTTCACAGCATATTTTTTTTTATCTTTTCTAATCACATGTGAGACTTCTAATGTCAGGCAAATGAACACCACATTGACATATATTCCACATTCCAAGAATTTTATTCTCCAACTTCTGATAATTCCATCGTGCTAAACAAAAGTAAAGTTGACACCTATATCTTCTATTGGTCCTGCTCCCCTAGTTTGTTAAATATTTTAAAGAGAATTTTATACATTCTTGTTTCATTTCTCATTAGTGCTGATAGAAAATTCAGAGCTGTTTTTGATGGAAAATGGTAAAACTTCCCCTTCGTCTTTACTGCAAGATATGCAATGTAGGTTAGTTTCCTTTTCAAAATATACGTTTGTTGCTGGTTTTGTCTGGAATAGGGTTAATTTTTTTCACAGTGTCTAATATGGGGCTGTGTTTTTTGGAGAGAGAGAATGAGGGATGTAGCTGGGATGGTTTAGACTGAAAAAGAGGAGGGTAAGGAGCAGTCTCATAGCAGCCACAACTGCTGATGGGGAGCAGAACAGCAGTTTAAGGTAGTGTAGCATGAGGCGATAGCTGCAAATTGGTACGTCCAGAGAGGATATTAGGGAAAGCCTTCTACTAGGAGCTTGGCACAGTGTAGGAACCTGTTTTTCACATGTAGTGAAATCTCCATGGTTGCTGTATTTCATGGCTTGGCTGGGAAAAGCCACAGCTGACCTGGTTAGGTGTTGGCAGTAGTCCGGCTTAAAGCAGGAGGCTGGACGAGGTAATCACCAGAGGTCCCATCCAAACAACTTCTCTGTTGTTCTGTGTCAGGCATTCCTGTCTCGGGTCAAACTCAATATAAGGAAATTTTAGTTGATGCAAATCCAAAGCTTTGCAAAGGCAATTAGAAGTTTGATTGAAATGTTTTACTTTTTTTTTTTTTTTTTTCCCCAGTGGTTGGGGTCCTGATCCTACATTCAAGTAACAAACTTGATGTGAACCTCTACAGTACTTCTAAAAGATGCATCTAATACAATTGTAGAAAAAGGGTCTCGAGTCTCCACCTGCAAGGGAGAATATTGACATGAACACTTCTTAAAAAAATTTTTTTTCACATGTAGGTGCTGTTTAGTAGAGTAAGAAACTTTCTTTTGAGAACATGTTAGTTTAATTTAGATATTTAAAGAGAGGGTGTCAATTTGAGAGAGGAAGACAACTTTCTGAAGCAGGGCCTAGAACTTGATCACTGAGTAGACAGAATGTGAAACAAGGGAATTTCTGAAAGCTCAATATATCTTATGGGAAATGAAAGAGGAAAGTATTTGTCTTCCACATACAAAATCAAAACACGTTCTAGACTTGGAGAAAACACAGTGGTTGATGATGCAATTTTATTTACTACAGTGATTTTTTTTTTTTTTTGTTGGATCTGTATTCAGTTTTTTCAGTCAAATAAGGCTGTTATGCATATTAATTAGCTGTAATTGCTTTAATTAACTTTGGAAATGCAATGATTCATAACATGATAGACAAATTTAACTTGGACAGCTTATTATGGATCTCAGGGAAATCAGATGTATTTTCTCCTATTGCTTGCTTACTTAAGGAAAATCAGTATCTCATGGGTACTAAATTCATTTAGAATATTTATTTAATTCTTTTCTATGTCTCCATATGATCATGTTGAGCTGTTTTCTTCCTTAGTATTTCTAAGCTACTGGAATTTCAAGCCAGGCAAAGTAAGAGTTGAATGAGACCTATTATTGTTTCATTGACTTTGAAGCACTCTGCATTTCCATTTCTCTTCATGGTAAAGGTCACTTTAATCAGTAGTGAATACTTCAGAGTTGATAGCACAAAATTATCTTAATAGGTTATTTGAATAGCAATTTGGTTTAGATGGAATTTCCTTAATTGGAAGAACATGCATTTGCAGCACAGTGCAACATGCACTGGAGAGCTCCAAGAGGAGAGTGCTGTTTTCTGGTCTTGACAATCAAGAACTGCTTGACAGAGCTAGGATTGCTTCTTCCAAAGAGAGAATGATTAAAGAAACTTGTGACAGCACTCCTTAAACACATACAAGAGTGTTGCAAAAGAGAGGAGAATGCAGTATTCAGATGATCAAAGAGATGAGAAGTACATTTCAGTAAGCAGGATTCAGATTTGACAATATGGAATCTTCCTAGCCTTTAAGATAGTCAGTGAAATGTGGGGATAGCTTCCCTAGGGAGGATATGGGAATTTCAATGCTGATGGAGTTAAAAGCAGAACCAGTGTCTGACAAAGCACAGCCTGGGTGTAAGACAGGATATGATTCTTTTCTGAACCTAGAGAGAAATTAGATATCCTCTCAAGGACTCTCCCAGACCTATTTTCCATGTTTCCTCTCATTCTTAGATTTCGAGCTTGCTCATTTCAGTATCTGTCTCCAGAAAACCTAATTCAGTGAGAAGGACAGAGTGAGGCTTCTGTTTATTTACATTATTTTTACATTTATTACATTTATTACATTTTATTACATACAGTATTACATTTTTACATACAATATTACATTACAATAATACATACAGTTTATTACATTTATTACATGCAATAACATTATTTCCAGATCAGTTTGTTTTTCAAGAAGGGTTTCTGTTTTTGGGTTTTTTCAGCATCCAAAACTACTGGGGTTTTCAGAGTCTCCTTGCCTGCCAGTTTTGGGCTTCTAAATTGAACCTAAAATTTTTGATGCTTTCTGCTTCTTAAGTGAGATCCACCTCAATATTAGCCACTAAAAGCTAGGTATCTAGTCTAGCATGGTCATCCAGGCACCTGCTGTAGTCTATGGGGAGGGTACAGATGCTGTGAAAGTTCTTATCATATATCCAAAGTGTTACTTATCAAGATAAGGATCACTTCTCAAGCAAAATATACATTTCCATGCAGAAATATGTTTCCTGTGTATGAAGTTCATTGAAATCATTTCCTGACTTCTAATTTAATTCAGAGAAAGTGTACTGAAATGTCACACAAGAAAAATACAAGTCATACAGAGTTTGTGATACCACTCACTGCTTCTGTATATGCCTCTATTTCTCCTGATTACATGGAATATGTAAATATGCAAATTTGACTTTTTTCGTAATTGTAACATTTTCATTCACTGTGAAATAAAATCAGGATCATCTGATTTTATATGCAACCTAATCACATAAAGTCCTTTTGGTAAGTATGAAACTGACACTGAAAGATGCTCTCCTCACCTACCAGAACAGACTTTGTTGGTACTGACAGAACATTCTAGATCTTTGAGTTATGCTGTCTTTAAAATTCTGACACTGATATCCCACCCTCAGCGAGAAGGATCTGTTTCTGTTAGAACAATTTCCAAAGCAACTGTTTGTTGCTGTGGATCTCCACAGCATATATAAGGAAAGCATATATGGCTCTATGGTTTTTAATGTGTGGCAGTAAATCCATCAGTGGCTGCGATGAAGCCTCTGTAGAGCACCATGACTGGATCCTTACAAGCAGTGAGAAGTTCAGCTTGTATTTTGAGCTGATACCTTGAACTTTTTCCCGCAGTTGTTCTTCTCTTGATCCGTGCAAAAAAACAAATTATGTGAAGAGTCTCCTTCGGTGCATGTTTGCATTTCTGAGAGGCATGCTGGAATTGCTCCTGCCTGCTGTCCAAGGCATCATTCCCATATTTGGACTGTCAAACACCAAATATAAAAAACATCAAACTAAAAGTTACTCCCTTCTGATGCAAACTTCACCTACATCTCAGAGCCACAGAGGAATTGACTTCTGCAGTGTTTCCAGATTTTACCAGCACTCATATCTATATTTCTTATTCAGTCCAAACTCAGAATGAAGTCAAAGTGGATTTAATGAATCAATTCTTTTTCTGGGAGTAAAAAAGTATCACTAGTTAATACGATTCAGTATATTAGAGTATTGCAGGAAAGCTCAGGGGATTTCCTCCTGACTAGAAGTTAGTAAAAATGAAGAAAACCTTTAAGAAAAGTGGCATATATAGTGGAAGATAATAAATACACCTTAAAATCCATTGCCTTTGAACAGACAGGTCTGAAATGAAATAAGAAAGTGTTCTTGTGCAGAAGCGCATCTTTGAAAAAATATTTGTTTTAATGCTGAACCATGAGAAATTATAGTGGAGAAAAATACTAGGATGGAGAGAAAACAGAATTTGATACATTTGTCTTCTTAAGTATCATTCCACATATTACAAATAAACAAGTACTTGTCACACATCTAAAAAACTCTGAAATAATCAATTGACAGTGAATAAATGATTTCTTTCCTTTTCGTATGAAAAGAATCTGATATTATAGCCATCTCGCATCTAGTAATATCTTCTCGTTGAAGTAAACCAATTATAGCAGCCAATTATATAGTAGATGTACTGTGATATTACCACAGGGTTTCATCCAGTGAACTCATCCTTTAGTTCTCCACAGCTGCAGCAGAGTCTCACTGCTACTGGGCAAAACCAGCTTCTCTTGCAAAATACCTTTCCAACTTTCTCTTTAAGTCCGTGGCTCCCTAGGGTGCACCTCAGGCTCATTTGGGAGCTCGGTTTGAATTTCCATCTGTGACCAGGTTTTTCAGTGGTTGCTATTCTTTGGGACGTAAGCAGCTGGTTTTGTGTGCCCTGGGTAAGAGCTAAGTGCTAGTATACACAGATGTTCTGATGGCTCCAGGGGTAGAAAAGGCATGGCTGTGTCTACTTCACTGAGGGAAGGAAAGACACAGACAAACCCCTGGCCTCAAAATCATGTGAACTGACTGGATCATATACGCAGAATTTAAAGCTAGCTCTTTCTGTAGTGTGTTAGTTTTGGGGAGAGGTGGCTGGAGCAGTTCGGAACTGAGCTGGTAAGAGAGCTAACAGTGAAGGGGTGCAGACAATTAGGGACTAGTTCTTCTGTGTGCTCCTTGGCCCTTTTCAGGGTACTTATCAGGGTAGTTGTGCTCTATGGCTATGTGCCATATGACAATGATACTAAAAAGAAAATAAACAATGCTGCCTTCTGAAGCACAAACCACTATTTAGTTGAACTGTTAGAATACCCCTGCTGTGACTTCATCCTGGGCCAACTGGTGTTTCTCCAAAAAGGTTCATTGCATTGGTTTTGGAAGTCACATGGTCTGGACACCGTCCTTAATAAGCAGTAAGTATGTAGCTGCCTTATTGTGAAAATTTAAAAAATTTTGTAACATGGGCCTGAGCCATTTCTTGCTTGTTGGCCTGAATCCCAAAGAACAGTCCAGAGCAAATTTACTTTGCTAGTATGTAACATTTATACTAGCGTGCCTCAAAGTCCAGGAAGGTCCTTCTCCAGCAGAAGGCTCTGCTGTGCCCAGCTGCTGGTCATTTCCAAATGCTGAAGTGGCACAACCTCAACATGTTTTCTGTGTTTGTGGCAGTATTCCTGTAATTCACTTCAGGCAAAAGCACCTGTTTAAATTGGGTAAACTAACTTTTCTGATTTTATCAGCAGTGAATTAGAGAGCTAAAGGGGAGGCAGTAGACTGTCCTACACTGCTTTATGATTTCAATTCTAAGCAATTTTTGCCCCAAACTCTTTCCTTATTATTTTTTCTGCTCTGAGGTATCACTAGGCTATGAGTAGACCAACACTGTAATTGTTTCCATAGTAACAAAGACTTCAAAAGATGGAATGAGCTGGAGAATAAAAGGAAAAAAACAACAAACCCCCATACGTTGTAAACAAAATAAAAACGAGTGGCAGAGACACAATATCTGAAGTCTAAAGCTTTTGCGGCTCCTTTCCAATGACCCAGCCTAATGTGAGAGTGATGACACGAGTTCATCTCAAATTCACTAAAATATGCTCTTTCTAGAAGTCCATATTACCATAACATTTGCATTCACTAACTCGTTTCCTCTCCTCTGGCTCTGACTCTTTACTGCTTGAACATGCACCAGATCAGATGCTTAGCTGGAGGTGTCAACTTGGGTGTCATCCTACCAGTACTGCCCCTGAAAGCCGCTTAATCCAAATGCGGGATCTGTTGGACAAAGCAGTATTGCTCGTTTCAAGGATACTCATTTATGCCAGCTGCAGGTTATTTAGTCTGACCTCCAACTAGATGCATATTCCTGGGTTGGCTAATTTGGGTTTTGTTGAGAGTTTTTGGGGTTTTTTTTACACTAAGTAGCACAGGAATTGTTATCAGGAAACATGTATTCTGCTTTTGAAACTGCTACTGGTATATATTGTATATTTTATGTTGTGTACGTGTTCATGCCTTGACTTCCCTACGTGTACAAAGGGAAGTGTAATACTTCTCCGCTGTCTACTGTTTTTGAAAGGAGTTTGTTTCAAGATGAACAGTGTTGGCAATCTTTTCTCTCATTTAAGTCTGCTTTGCATCAAAAATATATAGTTAGCTGCAATATGCCTGATGCCTAAATATTGTAACATTCTGCAACAGATTTTTTTTTAGTTCTGTGAACTCTCATACTTGTTTTGAAATATTTCAAAAGAAATGCTTAGCATTTTGCCTAACTTGGTGCTAGAAATATCTACACTAAGATGCATTCTGTCTACATAATACATATCAGAATGCTACAGTAAATGATTCTTGGCTGTGTAGAGTGTGATGCTGTCTAAAAAAATAGAGGTTCTTTAAAATACATTGCACTACATGTTGATGGCCGGTTGTGAAGATGAAAATGTTTTCTATTTGCGGGCCCAGAACTCCTTGGAGACTGTCTCAGCCCCACGCATGGGAGGGGAAGCTCTTGTGCCAGGAATCCAGCCACATTTCAGAGGAAATGAACTGAGGAAGGTTTGGCCCACTGTCTCTGGTAATTGCTCCTGCAGTCAACCCATCAGTCTGCTTCAGAAGCTATTGGAGCTCCCACATTTGAAAAGCTCATCGGACTTTCCAGCTGAGACCTCCCAAGCACATGCATTCATATCTCAGAATTAAAATATAATTTGTTTTGGCTAAACAGCCTCTAAATCTTTCCTTCCTCCAGATGGAAGCATTTGTGCAATTAAGCATTTGGCAATGTTGGCATAAGTAACCACGTCCCTTTTGGAATATTTTCAAAACAAATACACAGTAAATGTGGATAGAGTGATCCAAAGTAATTGTTTTTTCAGGAAAGGGTTGTTTGTTTTCTGGTTTGGTTTGCTTTTGCTTTATTTTCAGGGTCCATACTCCTTTAGCTCGTAAAAAACACAGTCCTCTGCGGTAGTTTAAATCAAGCCTGGGATTAGGGTTGATGAAGGACGTTCACGTTATCTGTCTTCTATATAGATGTCAAACTTTAGTAAAGGAAAAGTTAATAAAAGAGTATGGGGTGAGAAAGTTTTCTCTAAATGTAACCCGGCTAATCCCGTTCTGCAGTGATCCCCCAGCCAAGGCCAGGAGATTGAGTTAGATTTGTTGATTTGCCATGATATGCAAGCTGCATTTAGGCTATATACAGTGAGTGAAACACAACTGATAATGGGCTTTTCTCATATCCCCAGGGGCTCTCATTTCATGCCCAGTGGTAAAAATGACAGCAGAAGTGAGTCTGAGGCCTCCACGTTGTAATATTCTATCAAAAATTTGTTGTTAAGTCTTGAATCTAAATCTATATTGATAAAACTTTAGCAAAGTTTGCTAAAGATTTGTGAGTATAAAGCTGGAGTCAGATTTTCACAGATGCCAAAGGAAAGAGCAGTCAGATAGTAGGTACCTCATGAATTTAATGAACCCTGAAACATAATTAAAATTGCTGACAGTAGATGTCTCGCATATCTCAGCTCACACCACACAGAGCCAATTATTTCCTGTGTCTCCTAAAATGAGAAAACTGTACAATATCAAGTCCTTCTTTGTAATGACTCTTGGCATGTTGCAACTTCCAAATGACTATTACTGTAATTTACTTATTAGATTATTTTAAATTTATTCTGGGATGGGCTGTCTGGTTAGCATAAAGTTAGATATCTTAGAGACCAGAATCCTCTCTGGCTCTAAATATATTTTGTAGAAAGCCAGGGAGGGACAGGAGAAAGGTATCAGTTTAAACAACTGGAAGGAGAAACTTGATAACTGAGTTTCCTAGAGCAGTCATCTTCACATGATTTTAAATACTGGTGATCTTTCTTAGGAATGGTGTTCACCATCTCTTTATCAGGTGTGCATAGGGTTTCTACAATGGACAAGAAGTTTTGGGTTTTTTGTCCTTTGCTTGAATCCTGATGTCCAGTTTGCATTATAAAATTCTTTTTTTTTTTTTTTT
>QWTY01004508.1:0-14522 GCA_008033365.1 Pseudorectes ferrugineus | reverse complement strand
GATGCAATGACAGAGGTTTATGTGAATTTTGGATTATCCTCATCTCTCAGACAGATGTCTCATGACATGGCAGAAGGAATTAATACTTTAAATTCGATACAACAAAAAAAACCAGAATCACATACGATTCTAGAGATCAAAATTTAGATTGGAAGGCAACATTAATCTTGAAATCCTACATAAAATAGTAAAGCAAGACTTGTGAATCATTAGGGGAGCTTTTTTAGCAGGCAAAATACAATCCTTCTGCAAGGTAAACTTACATAACCTGTAATGTAGGGATTTATTTTATGCCATTTATAAGAAAGTTCACATTTAATTTTGGAAAATTCTGAAAGTGCTTTCCCTGATCTGTCTTCTACTATCAAACCCTCTTTTACTTAATACAATGTTTGAAATACAAGTAAAAAAATTAATGACTTGTGCAATTAAGCATTTACATCCACAACCTGAGCATTATGTTCATTGCAGCTTGAGCCTGAATTTCTTCTAAAATCGTGAAATAGAACATGAACAGAGTTTCAAAGCTAGGGAGCAATGTTGTCAACATTGATATAAACAACATTATTTTACCAGGTCTGATAACTGAACTCATGGATTGGTTTCATCCAGTCCAGCACATGTCCCCCTTGGGGAGGCAGCTTTACCTGCCTGTGTTTATCTGGTGTTGAACACATGCACAGACTGCCAGCAGATGATTCCACAGACTCAACAGAGTCTGAACTACTGAGTTCTTGTGGTTGCAGACTCCCACTGAAACTTGCATATGTGGATTTATGTGGACTGCATACACCTTAAAGCCATAATTATCTTCTACATAGAGTGATCATTAGAAAATTATGATTTAGATTTTTAAAGACATCTAAGGTGATTTAGCAAAAAATTGCACCAAAATCCATCAAGAATTACTCTAATTGCTAATGATTCTAAGAATATGATTTTTAATGGAATACATTATCAAAGATAAGTTAAAATTTTGAATATTTCAATTAAAAGCAAAACCAAAACCATACTTTTCTGCTCAAGAGAAAAAAAATGTACCCCTTTTTATGACAAACTATTGAGAAATTATACACAATGGAAAAAACCAAAATCATTCTTGTTGCCAGATATAAGCTGACACTGGCCAAAGGCTGTTTTGCATTTGACAAAACAGGGGAAAAAAAAAAAAAGAGAAAAGCTTAGTTTTAGATTCGTGGGTCAATTCCAATCAGTCACAATTCCTTTTTACAGCTTTTAAAAAAGTTCTCTGTAATGATGGACAAAACCACTACAGGCTCATTATTTTTACTGTAGTAGAGTATGGATATTAAAATTTATGAGTAAAATAAAATTGTCCCCAGGCCATAGATCTTGCATATAATAGGTACTCATTCACTGGGTTCTTTTCATATTAATGAGTGCAGAAAATACAAGTTAGGCTAAATTACAGGCATATAAATACAGTGAGATGGTTCAGATGGCACATAAAATGCAATGTTACACTCAAAATTATTTTTATTACTAGCACAGAGCACAGATATGCATTTCTTTGTGTTAATTGTTTCCTCTTGCTTTTGTCTTTATTTTTGTACCAATTAATCTATATTTAAAATTTCATCAAATGGCACTACACTTAGGAAAATGCTATTAATGCTTTTTAAGAGAAAATTATTTCCCATGATTCCCTGTTTGCATTGCATTCATAACTGGTTTTTGACAGCAGAGCACTTCCAGGTATTTTGGACATATTCAAATAATACATTCAATCTTATAAAGAGAGTCACTCAAGACTAAATTGTATTTCACAACTCCAAGATTTAGGCTGCTATAATTTAGCTGTGGTATTCTCAGAGAAATATAAAAAGTTTTTTAAGAGTTCTTTCTCAAAATAAGTCTTTATTCACATTGCTATTGGCTAGGGAGATAAGGCAAACTCTGTACGCACCTAAAGAAAGGTTAACATTTCATTGCTCTCTAAGGAAATTCAGGTAGTTAATTCATTTTAGGTTTTTTTCTAAACTTCCTCTTAATACCTGTATGTACAACTCCTTTGGAGCTCCTGTCAAATGCTTCATTACAGGAGAGACTTTAACAGGGCAAGCTAACTTCTGTATGCTCTTTGGATTATTGTCAGCTGTGTTAAATTTTAGCCTTAAATACACTTGTAGGCAAATAAAGCTGCTGCACAACCAGTTGCAAGCTATTAGCTTTATGAGGAGCTATAATTAAGACAAAAATTTCAGGGTGGAAATGGGTAAGACTGACATTAGAGCAGTAAATCACAACTCCTTCAACTGCTTGACTCATTTTAGCTTTCCTCCAAGAAATTGTTCCCTCTTCTTCCAAATGACTGGAGAATTTAGGAATATTCTAGCTGAGAAAAGAAAGAGTTTCACCACTCATAAGCTTGTAAAGCAAACCTACTTTAGAATTCAAAGGCTCATATGCTAGCACAAAAGTCTGCTTCATTTATGAAAAATATATTACTGTAATACAGCCTGGGAGCCATCTTAACTGGGGACAAGTTATATGGACTAGGAGTGTGTGAATAGAAATATACTAATTTTATCAATCAATGGAGAAAATTAAGAATCACATCAATTCCTGAAAAAAAAAAAAAATTGCAATTCCTAAATATTTCTGTTGGCTTTAAAAATCAAAGCAGAATTGTTATAATAATATTATAATAATACGTGCATGCCTGGAACTGCCTCAGTCCAACTGTTCCTGTAAGATTTGGGGGGAGGGGTTACAGCTTAATTTCGTTTGGGGGGCTTTGCCTCTTTGTTTTCATTTTTATAAGAAAGAAAACACAATAAGTTTCAAACCAAGACCCAGCACCTGAAAGTGAGACTTGGCTCTTCCAGCTGTGTACAAAAGCCAGAGCCACTTTATGCCTCAGCTTCAGAGACAGGGTATGCTCCCAACAGGTGAATTATTTTAAAACACACACACCAAGTGTTGCACACATCTCACCGAAACAATGCATGTTTGAGATCCCACTATTAGATGTGGCCTAAGAGAAAACAGATGTGGGGCACCATGGGACAAAATGAGATGAAATAAAGTAAAATTTTACTTAATTTTTGTTTATCCAGTTGTTATGAGAAGCGTGGAAAAGAGAAGAGAAATTAACAAGATAAAAGAGCAGGAGAAAGCAATGGAGATAATAGTAATAAAACCATGTAAAATAATGTGTATATTCCTGTATGACTGGGACTGCATTATTAAATTGCAATATAGTTACATATAATAATATCAGTAATACTGACATAATAAAGGCAGTGGAGGGAAAAACGTCTGTATTTTGTGTTTTGCTTCCAAAAAGGACATTTTCTGAAAGACCACCCTTAGAGCTGTGTTCTCCTGTCGAGCAGATGGCAGTCCTAGCAAGATGTCACCAGTGTACTCAAGTGCTGTAAGAACTGCCCTCTGAGTAAGCTGGCAGCCCTTATATTCCTTTTATATCTTGTTTACACTTGCAAGTGTGTCAAAACTACTCAGACTGAAAGGATTGTTCACAAATTTAAATATTAATGGCATACTATAGGAATAAAATGTTGCTTCTTCACTGTAAGGGCTTTGCTTGTGTAAAGGGATGGGGTTGAGTTTTATTTGGTTGGTTGTCCAAAGTTGTTTGCAGAGAATTAAAAGTTCCTTCACTTTCTAAACTATCAGTCTTCAAGGAAGTTTAACTTAAGTAACTGCAAAACAACAACTACTGAACTTCATTCAACAAGAATTGTAATGACTTATTTCAGAAGAGCAAGGCAAACAGATCTTTGCAAAGTTAGTGGCTCATTTAATCAAAAACCACCAAGAACATAAAAAAAAAATTAACTGTCCTACCCAAGAAAACCCACAACTCAACCTGTCTAGGGCAGATAGAAGGGGGACTGCACCAGAAAAGAAAGTCACCTCTATACATCCTTTAAAGTTAACCAGAAAGACCAGCACACCAACCTTGCCCTCAGGACATGTTATCCCCAGCAAACAGGGTCCCAGAGGAAAGAATACCCCATAGCCAGACACAGGGAACAGGTCTCCTGACCGTGCAGGTAGAATCTAGCTAGTGCTGGAATCCCTCCAGCCATGGGAAGATGGGATTCAAGGAAGATTTTTGGGGCAAATCTTCAGACTCCGCCTTCTCCACCAGCACGGCCAGTCCAGCTACAGCCACACTATTTTCCACTGAACAAGGGCAATCCAGTAGTCTCACCCTAGCTGTGTTCTGAAGGCAAAGCAGTTATGTGCTTTCTTAGGGGGACTGGAAGACCTCAGTACATTTGTACTTTTTAGATTAAAGTGCAGGGACTCTACAAGAGGTGCACTTTTTATTTAAAAGCCTATATTGCTTCTCTGTCACCAAATGAAAAGAATGGGAGGGTGTGGAATCAAGCAAGAATTACAGACTGCATTTTCTCTATTTGATAATATGTCTGTCTTTGTTCTCTGCCCTTTGTCACATTTCTTCTGAGCGCCTTCATTTTTACTAGATGGGCAATTACTTTTTTTTTTAATTCACAACTGAACAGTTTCTTTTACTTTTATCTTACCTTTCTTCACCTCCTCTTTGGTTATCTTTTCACTTTATTCTATTTCTTTCAATTAGTGGGAAAAAAACAATGTGCCAAGCTAAGAGGCAAGTACAAAGAAGAAAGAGCAAAGAACAAAGAATGCTACTAATGTTTTTGCAAAGAGGTAAAAAAAAAAAAAAGCATCAGTAAAAATAAAACCCAGAAGTTTTTATGTAATCACTCTGAAATATATAAAAATCCACCAACAGATCTATAAGCACTACTCCAAATACTGCATTGGTTTTTCATATTCTTCCTTTCTGTAGACTCACTCTGTTGTCTTTTAAACCACCACTGGCAGTCACTAAGTTTCTCATTAAGATTGTTTTCAGACAGAAAATGTGAACCCTAAAAGAAGACAGTCCATGAGAGAAAATGCAAACCAGCTATACCAAGACCCCAACACTGCTATAAGTATGAACAACCTTAGGCTTAAAGAATTCTGAAAAAAATATCTAACATTTATAAATAATAGAAAAGCTACACAGCATCCTGAGAGATCATCTGGTCCATCTCACATCTCAAAACACATCAGATATTGAGACATTTGACGTATGCTTTTCTACCTGCTTTGTTAAACCATGTGTGATGGATAACCCAGACTTTCCTGTCTGATAGATTGTCCCTGTAGACAGAAAATTCCATTCATGTCTGGACAGGCAGTCCAAACTACACTATGGATAACACAAGTGGCACCACAAGCCCTTCCAAAGTACAGCATAACCTAATCCTGAGACCAAAAGCTTCACAACCATGGTACTAATTGCTACAATCTATGCAAGTGCATGGATCCTTGGCCAGACTTGCTTCTACAACATCATGGATCACTGTCCCAGCCAACATTCTGAAGAGTCTTGACCTTCTTTATTAGGTTAAGTATTCTTCTTTTAAATTTTCAAATCAGATTTTCAAAGCTGACATTATTTCTGCATCTCCCCTGCTGTCTCTGGCCCATTATCTTTCTTGAACTGCAGTACCGAAATCAGCGGTCCCATAGCTGAGAGTCTTACCAGCACTCAGATGAAAGAATTCCCTTTGCTCCTATCAGAGCTCTCCTGTCTATAACACACAAGAAGAATGTATGGTTGCTTTTCTGTTACTAACATGAATACACAATTTATCATTAGAAAATTACTTCTCCCTACCCCAAGATAGCATACAGAGATAAGGAAATAAAAATTAAAAAGGAGAGAGAGACCCACATCGAATACTGCTTTTGTTTTCAATGAACAGCTGATCCATTGCAGACCCATTCACGCATTATGAATGTCCAGACAAGCAAAAAGCTTTTCCTCTGCAAATTAAGATAGAATAAATGAGTTTAAGGCAGGTTGGTGCACTCAACTGCTAAACACCGCTTAGTCCCCGTACGCTTTAGCAATTCAAAGTTCTCACCTCTTATAAAGGGCTATGACTTCCAAGGTAACTGAGGACTGAATGGAAACTGGTAGATTTCTAAGTGCTATTGTTCAACTCTAGTCCTGAGGAAGGCACATCTGCCAGAAACTCACAAATTCAAAGAGAGAAAAGCCTTGGAAAAATTATTTGCCTTCAACTTTACATATCCCGCATACAGACATAAATGCAATCTCAGGGAGAACACTAGCAATTTACATGAATTGCAAATATCCCCCTTTCTAATAAATAAAAGATCAATACATCCTTTGAAATCATCCTTGCATCTTGTCTTTTGCTAACCCTTTACCCTTAGAAGCTGATGTTACAAAGCAAGGTAACTTCTATTTCATCATCTTGTATGCAGAAAGGAAGCAGAAACTCTCTTTCATTATTACAGACAATGGGACACAGTGCAGCTTCCTAAGTGTTTAATAAAGTGTGCTCTTTTCTTTCAGCCTTTCTTTTGTTTCCTCCCACTTTTCTTAACACTTTGTAAAGATTAATGAACACTGTTGTTTATGTACCTTGTCCCTGAAGAAGCATGACCTTCAAGGCAGTTATGAAATGGAAGTCAGGAATTCCTCTGTCCTCATTAGCTTTATATTAAGTTAATCTGTTGTGGCTTTCATTGGTAGTGGTCTGGGGTTCTTTTCTAATTGTAGTTAACTATCTGAATACAACTGTTAAAGGGGTTTATTTCCATTACCTTTTACCATGAAGTTGTTCTTTCATGGGCAAACACAGATCATTCCTCATTTCTCAGAGCACATGGAGACTTTTCACATTTCCTGAGTGAGGGCACAGCTGGTGCATCACTCACCAACCATCACAGACAGCAACGCTGTGGTAAATTGGTATTAAATTATTCACCAAGCTCCATGTAAAAGAAAGTTTAGATATCTTTCTGGAAAATGCTATTAATACCTAAAGAACCAGACATATGAAGCAAAACCCACTGAACACATCTCTGTGTACATACCCAACAGATCTAACTAAAATACAATTGCTGTATTCCAACAAACAAAGCCCTGGCGCAGCCTAAAACTGAAAGTGTTTTGGATATTGGTTTATGTCTTTGGTTTTATAGGAAAGTTGTTAAACATACATAGAGAGATACATCTATTTAAAGCATTCAAATTGATATCCTCTGATTTTATATAAAAATAAAGATGACTCCACTTTTCCATTTAAAACATTACGTTACTTCTACATTTAAAAATTACTTTATTTTTACTACTGCAGTACTAAAGCAATGTGAACTAGCTTTTTTTCCTCTCTTCTGCAGTATCAGAAAAAAAACCCTGGACTTTCAGTCACATATCAGTATCATAGGCCAACTTTCAAAATTGCATCTCACAAAAGTAGTTAACCGTTAAAAGCTCTGAAGTATTTTTAAAATCTACAAACATTTATACAAGTATATCTCGCCTGAAATTACTACAGCAATAACCACAAAATTAGGATATCATATAAGATCACATAAATAATATTGCATTTCAGAACGTAATTTTAACAACCTAGTTTCAACTTGCAACAGGCTATTTTAATTTCTCTAGACATAATTTTTGCCTATTAGTACTCCTTCATTGCACAAGCATAAAGCCAATAGGAGAGGTATTACTGCCTCATCCCCACAGTCCTCCACTCCTCTCATTTTGTTTCATAAGTAGAAGGTATCAGGGCACCTCTCAGCCAAAATCTCCATGAAACAAAAGGAGATGCAAGAAAACAGCTTTGTGCAGCCAGTTTCCCCCTCCCTGCCCCCTCATGTGAGCGGGAATATTTATTCAGTCTGTTATTCCTTGGCTCTCTGGATAACAAGGCCTTCATTGCTTTCCTTTACCATGAGAGATGAGAGCTCATTTTCTGAGAAACTAATTTTGAAATGACTTGTAGATGCAGTAATTTAAAGCAGGGAAAAAAAAAAAAAAAACAAGGCAAAGTTATGAATAGGCATTTTGTAATTTCCATTTTCTCTTCAAGATAGATTCTTTTTTTATGCAATGTGAAAGACAGAAACCAGAGCTCATTGCCACGGTGCATAACCAGCTCTGACTGAGAGCATCACGACTTTGTCCCAGCATTGACAGGGCAGAGACAATACTGCTTATTAGCCCAAGTGAGATTCATTACTATAACCAAAGCAGCAACATCCCCTACTCATAAATCCACAGGTAATCTTACATTGTTATAGCTGCAGTGCCTGTGCTTCCTTTCTGTCCCTTATAAAAATAGTTTGTATTACAGTCTGTTCTGGGTGAAGGTCAAGCGAGAGAGACAGGATTGGAAAGTTAAGTCTTTTAAATGGAGACAGCCCATAATGCAGATTCCTTTAAGACAAGTTCTCCTGCCTGAAGTGTAAGCCTTGACCCAGAAAGCCCCTGCATCTTGAGCATTTCAGGGCTTGAAATAATTCAGTCTATATGCAAGAATTTACTAAAGATGTTTCTGACCTCAACTGTACAACCATTTGTTTAATAAATGGAGGTAGAATCATAGGCTGGTTTGGATTAGAAGATTCCAACCCTCTGCCGTGGGCAGGGACACCTTCCACTTGTCCAGGTTGCTCAGAGCCCCATCCAGCCTGGCCTTGAACCCTTCCAGGGATGGGGCAGCCACAGCTTCTCTGGGCAACCTGTGCTGGGGCATCACCACCCTCACGGGGAAGAATTTCTTCCTAATACCCAGTCTAAATCCACCTCCTTCAGTTCAAAGCCATTACCCCTTGGATAGTTCTCTTTTAGAGAATACTTTACACCAGGGCTTGCACTGTGATCACCAGACTTAGTCTATTAAGGAATGGAAGAATGACTTGACAGGCTATGAAAGACGAAGCCTTTCTCTATTGCAGCTCTATTGTTCAGTTTTCTAATTTACAGATCACAGTAGTAGAAAAGGTAATTCTATTCAAACACAAAGAAATGTGTTAAATTGTCTGAAAAAAATATTAAGCATTCTACAGAGAAAGGGAATGAGGCGTCTTCTTGTCTTCTGAAATGGTACCTGCTTTTGAAATAGCCACAGAGGAGTATTAAGTGAATCAATAAAACCAGTACATTTATCTGAGAGAGTGGGGACAGCCAGGGTCATAATTATTACCCCTGATGTGCTGCTAATACACGGAAAACAGCAAAAGAAAAATGTTGATTGATTGCTATGAATTTCTGGCAGCTGTAGCTTTTGAAGTATGAAATACATTAGCATTGTATCCTAATGTCTTTGATAATTTTTCAGAACTGATGCTTGTCTTCTGAGCAAGGCATATTATTTATTTACAAAGAAGTCACTGGCTGTAAAAAATTAAACATGTAGAAAATAAACTGACCTCCATTTTTCTGCAAAATGACATTTCTTTGAAGGACAAAGGAAGAAATAACTTACACTGTTAGTGAATGATACAAGTCTAATTTCATGTTCATTGTCCAAATACCTTTGCCCTTTACAGGTTATTAACTGTAACAAGCTCCTGGGTGAATTTATTGCATCATTACACAGCAACTATAGAATATTTCTAGTAGAAAAACCTACAGTGAAATAGCAGCTCTGTTAAAAGGAACATTTTTGAAATACAATGCCTGGTTTGTAAGAGTCATTAAAAGAGTTTCTTCAGACCAAGTCTTCACATGTACCATAAAGGTTCTCAAATGCCATAGCTTTAAGTGTGCTTACACATTCATGTCTTAATATTCTTCTGCTTTCCCCTATCATTCTCTATGTATAACTGATCACTGAAGAAAGTAAACCAAATGATTTTATTCTTCTCCAATGATTTAATGTTTGTTTCTGCTTGAATACAGAGATTATATTCTATACAAGATGTCTAATAGAAACACTATTACAGGGATTTAAGCATTCAGAGCTGAACTGATGGTTCTTTTCAAAAATTTCTGCAAGCCTCTCAAAAGAAGGAGAGAGAACTATAAGGGAAACATGACAGAGCCAGATAATCAGCAAGAGCAGGTGCTGCAGTCACTGTTATACCTAAAGAAACAAAGATATCACCAAATAGCAGTAAGTCCAGTTCCTTACACTCAGCAGGGTTAAATGCAGAGGCATTAATTTCAAATCAACACAAGCACACCCAGTTACATGGATGGTTTTCTACATTGATGAGGACCCTGCTTTTATTTCTAAGATTTGCAATACAAATAAATACACAATTAGTGAAACAGAATTTTTGAATTACAAATCAATACTAACTTGACCCCAATGCAAAACTAGCAATGTCTCTGTCAAGTAGTTTGCCCTATTGGCACTTGTCCACTTGGAGCACCTGTCTGCCCTTATGGTATTGCTGACTAATATTTGTATTCACACCATAGGTAACTCAGGCTCTTACATAGCCATTGTTCCTGACCTCCTCCCTGCCAAAACTCAGAACTGTCTGACCTGAAATTAATGGTGCTTTTAACTGCTTGGCCAAACCTCTAGTTGGACTGCTTGCCAGTTCTGTCTGCAAAAAGGGAAAATTCTTGTAGACCCTCATTGTCTGCCCATAGTTCTTCCACTATTGATAAAAGGATGGACAACTCCCACAATTTATGGTGAGGAAATCTGTATGGCTCAGCTTTTTTTGAGAAGAAAACAAAATGCCTGTGCAAGGCATTCACATAAATCCTGCACAGGCAGAAAAAGGCAAAACTGTTCAAAAGAGCACAGCTTCTCTGTGTGTTTGCCAATACAGAGACCCTGTTAACACTCAGCTCTGGAAAACCATCACCACAGCAAAGACACATCCATGAGGGTATAAAAAATGTAACTGTTAGCTGAAGTAACGAGGCAAAGGCTCCAGCTACCACATAAGTCAAAAAAACTGCCATTCTTCAAGCTCACCTCTAAGGGCTCTGGAGGGACAATGCCAAAGCCAGATATCTCAGATGTGCCTCTTGAATCCTTGCTCTGTAATCAGCAAAGATTTATTTCCATCTTATGTGGTCTCTCATGCTGGCACAATAAAGCACAACAGCACTCAGATGAGTCTGACTGAATTCACATATCTCCACCTTGCCACCCACTTACAGCAGTGTTCGTGAGTAAGAGAGACCCTGGGGTGGGATCCAGAGCATGGTTCAAATTCATGAGCTCATAATAATATATTTTAACCATGTTGGTACATTCTGAATCTTGTTTAAACATAAGAGATTAGACTGTGAGGCTAAAGAGACATGCATAAAAGAGACAGGAAAATATTAAAATAGGTTTATTTCAAAGGAAGAAACATACATTTTGGCTTGTAGCACAGATGCAGGATAGCTAATGTTAAGTTCATGGGGTTTTTTCAGTTTCTCCTAAAGTCCTGTACACACATCACCTATGCTGCCTCTCTCTTCAGGAAACCTGATGTGTGCATAGGTAAAACAAATTCTATAAATTCAAAGCTAAAAGCTAAAATTGTAAGCTTCATTAAAACCTCTACTACCTTCATGACTACGCATTGTGAGAGAAGAATCCAGACAACCAGTGTTATAGTGTGATTTTCCTTCCAGCTTGACTAAGGCATTGCTCAGCCAGGATAGCTCCCATGCAATAGGAAAATTTGGCTGTCATGACATGCCATCAAAAGAAGGACACCCAGGAGCTGACGCTGCCATACTGTGACTCCTGGGACAGCACCTTCCCAGGCTCATCATGCCTCGAAAATATTTCAGCAGACACTGAAAATCCCCACCACAGTAGATTTCAGTGTCCTGTGGTACACAGAGCAGCAAAGCTCGACATGTACAGTCTAGAGAAAGGAAACCATACACTTTGCAATAGGGTAATCCTGAGGCCTGTCAAATATCTCCCTGCTGACACTAATGAGGATTTGCAAGGTATTTGCCTTCAGCACAGTCCCAGCCAGAGCTCCACAGGAAGCCAGGGCTGGTATTTGCAAATCTATTTCTGCTCCTTCAGAAGTTTCAAAAGTCAAACCACATACCCAACCTGTGAACAAGATTTTCTCTTCCACAGCCTACAGGAACCTTAAACAAATTAAGCCAGCTGTTAAGAAGGTAATTTGTACTGAAAAGTCTATAAGAAACAGTAGGAAAGCACAAAGAACAGCTCTCATTTTCTACTAGGCTCCTTCCTTGTCCTCTTCAGAGGGCAGATTGGAAAAAGCTTCACACCCAAGTCTCATCTTACCCTGGTTCTTCCTGGGCATGCTGGCAAAACCCTCTGGGACTGGGGAGGTCTTGCAGGATTTAGACAGATTTGAAGCTGCCCTTGGTGCCCTGGTAGTGCTGCAGAATAACATTCAGGAATTTTAATTCACAGCTTCTTGAAGTATGCAGGGGTAAATGACAAAACAAAACACAAGATAACAAGCAGGGCTCACCTGACTTCTCACACTGACTACAAGAGGAGGATTAGAGTTTCATAAATAGTCCCACATTTCCCTGTTCTGATGTTCATGGGAAAAGATGTCTAAAATGAACCATACAGGATCACAAAGTTTATGACATTTTAAGCCAGAATGATCAGTTAAAGATCTGAAAATTTAGGAAGCCAGCTTTCTCCAGGTACTGACCCCCCTATTTCAATATCAGCAGTTGACCCTTTATATACATACAGCCTAAAGCAAAAATTATATTTAGCTTTTAATCAGAAGACATTTTTGTTATTTCAGGATGTAAAAGCATAGTAAAAATAAAAGGATCATGTGTAGGGTTTTATTTTGCTGCTGGTTTGTGGTGGCTTGTTTGTTTTGGCTTTTAAATGATTAGTTGGTGGTTTTTTAAATAATAAAAAAAACCTAATAATTTCCAGGAAAGGTTTGATGCTTATTTCATTTGCTCTAATTTTACATCTCTGTAATACCTCAAGGCATATCTACAATCTGCAAATTGTTCTATAAGTATGGAATAACTTTACCAAAGACAGCAAACTGTAATTTACATGAGTGTAACTAAGAGTTAGGTAAATCTGCTAGTTTTTAATGGCCTATCAGGCTTATTCTAAATGCTATTAAAATGACAAAGTAAAATAAACCAAAATGAAACGGAGAATTCTTCTGTCTCCATCTGCACATTACAAGCAGATATTCCATAAAATATATTTATCAGCACTGTGACCAGCTATAAAATGTCGTCAGTGCGGAATGTTTATGTACTGTAGCATAGTAAAATTGTCCCCCTGTTAACTCTAAATCAGCTTCTGAACAGGTATTGGTGCTTCTTCATCTGCAGGCTTGCTCGAAGGGAAATGTCATTTATGATGTCTGGAATATCATTTTTGCTATGAAGGATGTCACAGTTGAATTGCAGCTCCTCATAAAGGTAAAAATTGCTGGATTTGGTATTAATAAATCTTAGAGACAGATCACAGCATTATTTACCTTCTGCCTTTTAAAAAAATGGTTAAATTTTAAGTGAACAGCTCAAGACCTGTAAACTTCAATTTGATTAATATAGCGTGTCATCTGCATATTGCAGCTATAGGAATTCATGCTGTTACCTCATCAGATCTCATGAACAAAACAGTGCCAGGACTTGTCACCATCAGTATGTCTTCACCACACAGTCTGGGTGACTGTCAACTGCATCCAAACATCTGAATCATCTTAGGCCAAATTCAAGTATAAAGCAAAAGCATAACTTACACCACTGTCTTGTCATTACTTCCTAACTCAGCCAACGTTTAGGATACTTCCAATACTGATCAGATGGAAAAAAATAGATTATAGGGTTCACTCCCTCCCTCCCCAAAGCAAACACTAAAATAACAGAGACCAAACAAAACTCCTCTACATAACAAAATATTCTTGGTGATCCTGAACTGGTTTTTGCAGCACTGCATTTTCTCTGGCATTCTCCATGGTCTCATTGGGAAAACTAAAATTCAGCAGTAGAGGAAGCAATCTATTTAATACAGTTGCATAAATACCAGCTTCATGAAACTAACAAGTTAAAATGCTCTTTAATGCAACATTGACAACAGGAAAACTTCCAGTAGCAGATCCAGATGCAAGCTGACGCCTCAGTTTTCACAGTACATTGAACCCTTGAGGTTTTGCATCAACAATTCTTTGGGAAAGAAGAGTCGAGTTTTTTAATTGAATAAAAATTTTTCCCTTTATTTCCCATCAGTTTGAACTAGCAATTGTAAACAAATACATTAACTATCATAACTATATCAAAATTGTAACAGAGCCTTAATTCTTAAAAATCTTGCCTTTTTCCCATCTAATGCTTTTAAGCACTAATTTTCAGTCTTAGTAACCTTCCCTTACCCCCCCCCTCTTTTTTTTAGTGATGAACAATATCTTGCTATTCTTTCTTCCTCAGACCCCTATGGATATGAATTATTTTAAGCTATATAATCTCAAGTATTTTTCTAGTGTTGAATAATAAAGCAAGCTTCTCTTTCTATAGAATTAACAGAAAGTTCTCTAACAGAGGAAGAGTTATTCTGTGTTAGTAGGATAAAGAGCCAGGCACCTTTGATTTAAAGTGAAAGATGGTATTTCAGAATTAACATCTTCCTTGAAAATTAAGTTTGCCATTGACAATACAACCATTTATTTCTGTGTCTTGAAATGCAGTCCTGAATATTTTAAACCTGCCCCTGCTATGCATTGCCCAG
>QWTY01004507.1:0-39064 GCA_008033365.1 Pseudorectes ferrugineus | reverse complement strand
GCCACTGCTACTGCTGCTGCTACTGCTCTTGCTTCTGCCACTGCTACTGCTGCTACTACTGCTCTTGCTGCTTCTGCCACTGCTACTGCTCTTGCTGCTTCTGCCACTACTGCTGCTACTCTTGCTGCCTGCATCTTTGTTTCTCGCTTGCTTTTCTTGATCATTCTCATCTTCACCACCAGCCTCTTTACGACGAGGAGAAACAGCAGATGATGAGGAAGAGGAGACAGCTGAGGAGGCAGAAGATGAGCTGGAGGGATGTTTTATATCGGGGTCTGCCCCAAGCTCTGTTAGCACAGTGTTTTCTTTCTTTGAGGGTCGCTTCTTCTGGTGTCGTGTTTTATTTGCAACCTGCAAAAACAGTCCAAGAGGTGCAAAAGAAAGAACATATCTAGTTCTGTTTTTACAAAGTAAAACTTCTGTGGGTATCAGACAAGGCTGGGTTCTCACACCAGCCTTTCAAGGAAAATCACCTCCCTGCTTCACTCACTGCAGAAGCTGCAGAATTCCCTCAGATCCACTCTGCCCAGCTGAAATCCAGCCCAGCACAGACCACCTTGCTGGATGCACCCCATAGGAGCAATCCCTCAGCATGGGGCACTGGCACCTTGCAAAGCAGCCCCATCCTTTCTTTGCCATGCCAGCTTTCCACACTGAACTTCAAATTCTTGCCCTCATTTAGGGGAAAATGTTCCCCGCTGCCATGCTCGAAGTCACTTGCCTTGAACACGTTTTCAATGCCTAGAATCTTCTTCAGTTTAGCTTGAATGTCCTCATACAGAGATGATTCACCCTCTTCCTCAGACTCCGTATTTACTTCACAAATTATTTTGGAAGCTGCTCTGGATCCTGCCTGAATCTCCAGCTGAATTTTGTCAATATCAGCATCTGTTTCAGCTACACACCAATTGCACACATTAGAAGGTTATACTGCTTCAAACAGCACTGTCAAGCCTAAGATGCTCAGTATTTTACCTGGGATCAAGACTATTTTAGCTTCATGTTCTCCAATGAATCTGTGCAAATACGTATTTTTTAGGAAACTGGCATCTCGTGACTTTCTGGAAAAGCAGAGCTGACACCCAAGGTGATGCAGTTTGATGCAAATGTCTCGTTTGTGAGTTTTTCTTCCCGTGATGTGGCGAAGATCCTCTTGAGAGCTATAGGCATGTTTCTTTGATGTGCTGTCAGCTTCTTGCTGCATTAGAGATGGGTATGTGAATACCACTGGGAGTGTGTCATAGGCAAGAGTAAAACTACAGACATCCATTACACAGAGGGTAAATATAACTATATAAGCAAGAAGAAATAGGTTACCTTTGTGAAATCCTCACTGGAAGCTCTATCTGATGGTTTGAAAGGTTCTTCCACAATATTTGATGAAGCATCTCCTGGGAGAATTGAGGTTCTCTTTTCAACACCTAGCTCTCCTAAATTTCTTGATACAGCAAAAGCCTTATGTCTGTTGAGATATGTGCAAAAAAATGGTGAATTATTCTGACTCCTTGTCTTTGGATTAAATGAAATACATCCCTGTCAGTATCATGTGGCAGCAAAGAGATATATTTGAACACAGGGACTGTATAAAAATTTAGAAATATAAATATTATTGAAAACAAATAAGAGTTCATGACAAATATAAATTTTCTTATATCACAGGAAGTTTTCAAAATCTGCATAAATTTAAACAAACTTTCCAAAACAGTAAAAATATTCCTTCAAACATAAAAATCAAAATCCTTAAAAGACAATAAAATAATAAAAAATACTAAGAACACAAAAAAAATAAACAATTTAATATAAAAATTACACTGCTAAATAATTTAGTTATCTTTTGATTTTTAGCTACTGTATTTTTCTTCCTCATGCTTTATCCCAAAGGTTCTGCTACATGCTGAAGAGTCACTCTACCTATCTAGAAACCTCTGTGGGAGGTCGGTCAATAGTGAGCTTTGTCAGGTTTCAGCAACACGAAATATTCTGAAGTAATGGTGCCGTACCTTCCGACCACTATTTCAGTTTCCTCATGGCACGGATTTGTTTCAATCTGAATGTTTTTCAGCTTCACGTCTATCTTGGCGTCAAACTTCATTGGCACTCTTGTCAGGACCTTGCCTTGAATTTCCACAGCTTGTTGGAAGTATTCTGTGTTGACACCCATTGTTGCAAATTTCTGTACGTATAAGCTGAAACAGAGTGCAGCAGGCAGGTGTAAGAAAGGTGCTCTTTTTACCCACGTGGTTCTGCCTTCTCTTAAAAACCTCCTTCATATGTAAAGCCTTAGAAACCTGCCATACCTGGGCTTTATGTCAGAACGAATCTGCACAGTGGATTCAAGCAACTGTGAAGGTCTGAAATCTCCAGTTAAAGGGGGAGTTATCTTTCCATCAACTGCAAATGCAAGAACAATATTTAAACATGGTAAAAATGAAAGAAGTCGAACATAAGCAAACACAGTTTTCAGCAGGAGGTAGTATTTTTGTTAGTACAACAAATATGGCTGGAAAACAAGACAGACTTTGGGGTACATGAGACCTTTTATGATTCTGAAGAATACTGAAAATATACAGGAAGCTTGTTCTGTAGGCAAAGATTCTGCTGCAACATATTGAAAATGGAAATAAAAAAATACTAAGAAAATGAAGAGCTGACCCAAACTGAAAGTTTTATAATTAGTGTAACATTAAAATTTCAGAAACATGGGGAGTCAGAAGACAGAGTAAATGAAGGGAACCAGGCTAAACAACCTCTGCTCTCCAATCTTTCCTCACATCAAGTGTGAACATCTTTCTTGTACTGTGGACCCAAAACTGGACATTGTACTCCAGATGCAGCTGCAAATGTGCTAAATAGAGAAGGAAATCATTGTCACACTGGCTCTCCTCTTGCTTCTGCAGCCCATAATGCAGATGGCCTTCATCACCACATGAGCACACTGCTGGTTTATCGTACCAGCTTGTCCTGGCCTTCCTGCAAAACTGCTCTCTGTCTGGGTGATGCCCAGCCTGTACACTTGCATGGGTTACTCCATCCCAGGTGAAGGACTTTGCATTGCCTTTGTCAGATTTCACCACACTTCTGTCAGGCTGCCTGTCAGTGGCAGCCTGACCCCCCAGTGCAGCAACTGCTCCCACCAACTCAGTGTCAATATTGACACAGATTTGCTGAGGGTGCCTTCTTCTCCAAAGCTCAGATTTAAAAAAAAGGCAATGAGCAAGTGCCAATGGCAGAGGAACATTTCTCGTAACAAGTCACCAATTATATTTTCAGCTGTTGACTACCCTGGAGATCAGCAGTCCAGACAACCTTCACTCATTTTGTACATTTGGAATCCATCCAATTCATACCTCCCCATCTTGGCTACAAGGATGTTATTTAAAAAAATATATATTAAAAATACACAGAAAACACACAGATGGGGCAGAGCTGCAAAGATGTTACTAAAGCAAACTAACAAACCAAAAACCAAGAGCAGCAAAGAGCGGATACGTGGGAGAGCACAAGTACACGTACATCACCCTTCATTCCTTATGTGGTATCAGCAGATATAAGGGTCAATTTTGCCTAATTTAAGTCTGCTGCACAGAACACAGTGTGATCACTGAATTAACTTCTTGATGAAGATTAGCACTTGCATATTTATTCTTTTAAAATAGAACTCCCATCTCTTTTCACAGGCTCTCTTCTTTTCCTGCCTTCTTAACTTTACTAACAGTTCTCTTTCTATTGTCTTCTATTTTCTTCTCTGTTTAAATCGCCATTGAATCCTGCTTAGCTTGTGTGTGCATCTCTCAGGAGTCACCCCCTTCTGCCCATGTCTGCATCAGCTCCTCAGGCAGCTCTTGGGTTTTTCTGGCCTTGAATGTTGTGACCTCTCTCTCTCTGGCTTCCCAGGTTCTCATCTCACCTTTTCTGTCTTCAATCCATTCAAAGACAATGCACAAATGAAAGCATCCAGCTTCTCTTCAAACATCTTCACTGCCCCACTCTCCAATACAAAAACTAGGTTTTTTTTTTACTTCCTGGCTTTCCACTTCTTTCTCCAGCCTCCCTCAGCCCCTGTCCCTCTCACCCCCTGCTCAGAGCTTGCACAGCTGATCTCCCACTTCCCAGCTCACCGCTGACGGCAGCCCGGGCCAGAGCAGTGATGTAGGAGCTGTATTCCAGAGGCAGACCCGTGCAGGTGGGGACGATGTATCGCAGCTCTCCCAGCCACACGGGCTGTGTCCACTGTCCTGCAATGCCACTGCGCAGCTGGCCAGCCAGCCTCTTCAGCACCGTGCTCCTGTCAGCAGGCTCTAGGACAGTCTGCAGTAAAACAGAGATCCAGGAGGTTGGGATATGGAAGTGTAATGCTGTCCAATATTGCAAAGAAAAGTAGGGGTTCCTGGTACCTTCACAGCCTGTTGTAGGACTTCCTTATTGATGTTGATGTAGGCCAGCTCTTGGCCAAAGAGTTTGAAGTAGGCTGATATCAGGGGCGTTTCTGTTGGCAGCTCCTTCCATCCCAGCAGCTGGGGAACAGATAAAGAAACAAGCAAAGTTTCTTAATGCAACACTTCACAAATGATAATTCATCCAGGTGACTAAACCCATCACTGGGCAAGCTGCCCTTTTCCTTTGTAAAATTTCCAATTGTAATAGCATGATGGCACTAATTCAGACTTTCTTCCACCATTGAGATGCCCACAAATGTTTGGTATTCCAATACAAAAATATTCACACACAGGGTCTGGGCTGTTAGTACCACTAAACCCAGTTTGAAAGCACAGCAAAAAAATAATCTTTTCTCCTGAAGACAGAGGCATATTCTTGTAAACTAGGTAAGATAGATGAAGGGAGGGAGCAGGAAGCCTGCCAGGCATGTGACAAACCATGCTGCAATGCCTGCTGCTCCCTTTGCCTCCTGTGCTCCTCCTGCAGCCATCTCTGAGGTGGGGAGGAGGCAGAGCCACAGCAACAACTGGCAGAAGCTACTGCAGCCATGGCAGTCCCCTGCAGTCCCCTCTGCATGTCTGTCCTTCACAGAAATACTTGAGCTGACACCTAGGAGAGGAGTTTACCTCCTGAGATAGGGCTTAACAGAGTGAGAAGCATCACTAAATGCCCCCTCACATAACCCACATGTTGTATTACTGAAAATACCTACAGCTTTTCCAATCTCCTTTATCTTTTTGTATGTGGAATATTCAGCAAACGGGATATTTCGTTTCATGATGACATCTGTGAGGCCTTCCACGCGGACACCAGCCTACCAAAACAGCATGAGAAGGAGCAGTCTGAAACATGCTTACAGAGAGGAAACTTTGTGAGCAGTTTTGATTTTAATTTGATTTATTATTGACTTAGGTAAATATTTACCTCCACCAAATCAGCCACCGACCCTGCAGAATATGCCATCAGCTTGGAAATTATTGCTGATGGGAACATCGTTCCTGGGCTGTTCATAACAAAGACATCTCCAGCAGCACCAACTTTATAGTTATCTATGGCAGAAGGAAACAAGAGACATCTTTTTTCTAACCATTCTGCTTATCATTCAAGATCGTATTTCTGCAGCTTTTTCCACTGCCAACTGTAAGATATATCATTACATAAAATCCAACTGTTTAGGCAGAAATTATTAAATGACTACTCTAAACATGTGAGTCTCACATTTAATTAAATTTCTCATTGAAACAAAGAATGCCGTATTTCTCCAAAGGACTTAATATTTTAAGAATGGATTTCTGAAGTGAAGGTTTCCTGATCACTGAAGCACTTACTCACCAAAGTAACCACCAATACGTATGACCTTGCTGTAGCGATAGCTCAGCCTGTCCAGTTTGGGGGCCAGCAGCTTAAGGGCAATATTGCAAGCTGAAGATCTAAACAAAATGAGAAAGGTAATAGTATCCAGAAATAAGCTGCACCCTGTCAGTAAATAAACTGACTTCAGTTGGCAGCACATGCAGAAGATCATTATTTGCAGAAGAGCACCTTTTTTGTTCTGTCTCTACTCACATGTTGTACGTGTACGGCAATCTGCTCTTGGACAAAGCCTTCATATGGGAATACACAAAACTGGCCACTTGCAAATTGCTCTCCTTCATGGCCACATTGGCAATGGTTGTTATTAAGGGAAGGGCAGGCCTTGTCTCAAAGATAACAGCACAAGCCATCATCCGCACTTCGGGGGAAAGCGACTCCTCAGCGAGGATCTGGATGAGATATCCCTGCACCTGCAGAGACAAAACAGTATCTGGAATTACCAATAACTGAAACCATTTTGCAAACTGGATCCACACCTAACCCACAGGAAATATGGGAGAGGGGATCATTTTCCCTGCAGAAAGGTTTCCTGATCTTTTTTACGGCAGGGTTCCATGTAACTTTATTAATATAACTGAAGGGGCCATGGTGGAACAGCCCCATGGAGGCACTGAACCTGAAATAAATGTCCACCTATCGATGTATCGAGTCAACCCATGACAATCAAAAAGGCATCAGACATTGCTTTGTGCATTACTGACATTCAAATATCAGTGAATATCTTTGGAAGAAAAAAATGTAGGTAATAAGAAAGATTCATTCTTTGAAGTAACTCCATTGACTTGGTGAGCATGCTTCACTATTTTAGACCAGTTTTAAAAGGGTTCAGCAGTTCACCAAAGGCAGTCTGAGTGAATGGTTTCTCATATAGGTCCTCTACCTAGCCCATTTGAAAGGCAGGAGTCTTGCCTACACTTTCTGTGACAGCAACCTCAGTGTGGGGTCAGTGGCAACTCCTCCAGCCTCAAGGGAAGGGTCTAAAAGAGGCAGAGCAACGCTGACATTTGGCCTAGGAGTTTAACAGAAAGTGTCTCTCCTCCTGACTATAGAGGCAATTTAAATTACATGTCTGACTTTTAGGTGGCTAAGTGTCCACTATATATAACTAGCACAGGACTTAGTTGGTTATGACAGATGATAAAAGCAACACTGCTGATATCCTTCTAGAAGCTTCCTACTGACTAATTATCATTACAGCTTAGCAGAAACCATCAGCTGAATGTAAAACTGTGTAGTATTGTTCTTAAAAATAATCTTTTTTTAAAAAAAAAATGCTGAATTTACACACATGACACCATTAAAATCATTCTCCTTATGGCATATATTCTAATTCGCTAAGTAGGGAAAACCTACCAGATCCTACTTACTGTTTTGCGGTCCTTCCAAGCGATTTTTCTCAAGGCCATTATGGCATCAATCTGAATGTGGATGGGGATATCAGAAGCACTGGATGAAAATGTGGGAAGGAACTTCAGGATGCGCTTGATGCTGGCTGGTTCTCCCATGTTGCCAATGCACTTCAGAGCTAATTTCATTTTGTCCTCGCGGCCCCTGCTGATTGCTTCATCTGCCAGGTCATGGATGGGCTGTAAACAAAGCACAGTTCAATCTTCTCATTCTAATGTATAGACTGTCCACAGTGTCCCCCTTACCCACTGAAAAGCCTATCACAATAAAGCAACTGGTTTTAATAAAATCACTTAATGGGGACTTCTCTCAGGATTTTACCCATGCAATGTGAAAACTGTGTTTTCAATGATGAAGCAAATAACAACATTGATAAAGTGATTCAATGCCTTTGAAGAAAACCTACAAAATGTGTATTTATATTTCCAGTCACCATTTTTATACTGTATCTTAAAAGAATTAAGCTAATATAATGAACATTACTAAGATACTAAAAAAAAAACTTGGCAAAAATCCACCCACCTGGAGAGCTTCTTTAGGGCAAGCTGACGTCTGAGAACAGTATCTATTCACCACAGAACTGTATCCCAAGCTGGCAAGTTGTTGAAGCATGGGATTTTTCTGGATTCGAGAACTTGTCACTAAATCCTGTGAAGAAGAAAAAAAATTAATTTGTTATTTAATACAGTGCTTCATGAAGCTGTCAGAGCAGGAAAATCATCAGATCTTATTTGAAGGGATCAATTTCAGAATGATTACTGTTCTTATCCAAACAAATTAAGGTAGGTTGTAGACATTACGTTTGGAAGCTTCACTTAGGAGTTTAATTCCCCACTAGTTTATACATATATTAGCTTACATAGCTACATTTTGATTTTCCTCAACTGAACATAACACTGAAAACATTAAGATTATGGATAAACATCAATGTATAAATGGAATATCTCTAGAAAAATGTGCAACTCAATTATATTAATGATGTATTTTCACATCATATCCTCTTTTCCTGTTTAAGAAGAATATTGACTAGAGATGGCAAAAATCCTGATCAGAATAAATGATTCATTCTTGTGTCAACATATCTGATGTTTGCACTAATACTTTTCCTGCAGCACTTTTCAGTTCAGGGACTAGTTTGCAATTGAAAGAGCTGCTCAAGTGACATAACACACCAATCATCATTTGTTTCAGAAGTAAGAGATTAAAGGGGACAAAGTTTTGTCTGTAGAAGGCATTACAAAGCAAACTAAATTAAACTAATTCCCAGCAAACTAAAATGGGAATTAATCACAGAAGCTCCTATAAGAGAAGGGCTGTATATCAATACAGAGAAATGAAGACACAGAACTCTCCTCTAGTAAATGCTATGCCAAAAGAAATTCACGGGTCAACGTTTGCACAAATTAGAGTACACAAGAGAAGAATCCTCTAATGTACTTAATCACAGGTTGTTGACTATCATTCCTTTCATTGTGAGACAGGAAAGATTCATGTGGCTTTACTCACTGCTGCTATTGGAACAGTGTGTTCATCAGCTTTTGCTAAATGGAGAGCAAAGGGAACACTTAGAAGGGCCTGAAGGTAGCTAAGGTCATCACTGCGGATTCTGCTCTTAATGAACTTGAGTGCTTCTGTGGTGCCTGTCGCAGAAACTGCACTCAGCAGCCATCGCCTGCAAACAGATTTTCAAAAAATCCTTCATTTTAGCTCCCAGTTGTCACAAAACCAGGAAAGTTTCTTATAGGTTGATACAACGAAATACCTGTAGCGGGGTTTATCTGAACATTGTCTCCAGATGGACTCCAGGGTGTCAGCGCTTGCTGAGCGGCAGAGCTGGACGAGCTCCAGGAAACGGTATGGCAGATCATCATGGAAATCTTGTTGGTTATTCAGGACTATGTGTTGCAGCGTTTCAATTATCTGTTACAAAACACAGGAGAGAGGGCATACATAATTACATTATTTGGCATTTATGATCACTTTTTGTTTTAAATTAGGAAAGCAATTTGGAGAAAAATACCCGTTGCTCAGGGTTTTTCGTCTTGATGAGCTGCACTGACATCTGTGGCAGCACTGCTGGGAACTGGTAACGAAGGCCTCCATAGTTCTCCACGGAGACGTCAGGGGAGCTCCCCCGTTCACTCCTCACTTCAAGCAAGGTGAGTTGTTGTCTGTCAAGAAACAAGTGTCACAGGAGAAAGGCATTATCTCTCTTCACCCATGCACCATGTTTGTTTGTTGGTTCAGTGATACTGAGACGGTATCAGTTTTACTCGTTAATAATTTTTCTTATCAAAAGAAAACCTTTTGCTCATGAATAAAGCCTTCTATCTAGAAAAAAATGGTATTGGAGTTATCTACAAAGAAATTGTTTCAGAGGAGAAGCGAAACTACTGTCTGCTGAATGAGAGCTACGGACTCTGTGTAATGAATGATCTTATTTCTGTGTGCACCATCTTCCTCCTGACACTATAAATTACCTCCTTTTCAGGACAAACAGAGCAGTAACATTGCATTCTTATGGTATAAGTGAGCAAAACAGCTTTTCTCCTTTTCTCCCATGTAATTGTAATGCCAGTTAGTTTGACCAGGGTACAGATAAAGAATGGTTTGCTGAACTGTTAGGACTGTAGAAGTCCCAAGTGTGATTACACACTTCTATCCAACTGGTGTGGCGCTCCATTCTCATTTCACTTCAATTGGGAGTGAAGGGACTAATAGAACCTATAATTATTCTTACTTTGTGAAGCAAACCCATGTCCCACCTACTTTGCTTCCGTGACAGCGACACCGGTGGGTTCACTGAATGGTGAGATCTGATACACCTGCTGGGACACCACCTCTGTGATCAGGGTACCACTGTCCGACTGCTTCAGTTTGTAGGAGAAAGCCGCAGTCCCTTTGATGATCCTTTCTTTCTGTAGGAGGAGAGAGACCCAAACAGTGAATGGGAATAGCATGCCTATGCTTGCAATTAGGAAGATCTTTTCACATCTCACGTACCATCATGTCAACGGGGCAGGGATAGATGTAAGCCATTCCAAGACTCTTCACCACTTTTTCCTGGCAATTATTTTGGTCTACAGTTTTGGTAACAGAGACTCGGCCATTCTTCCTGTCTTCCTGGATGACATACCTTGTATGGCAAACACCTCCAATTCCAGCCTGGCAGATGAATACAGATGATGAGACTTCCCAATTATATCAGGATTTCACAGTGTGAGAAGTTTTACTTAATGAAGATTATCAATGAACCTGTTACTACTACATACAATTATTCCTACAGAACTAAAAAATAGGCATGTGAACAATACTCAGGCAGCAGATGGAGTTTAAAATTTAAAAGTAATCAGTTAATTAATACCAACAATTAGCAAACAAAATGTATCAAGTAGCTGTATTATGGAAGCCATATAACAAATAAATTCATAGCTAATAATTTTTTTCTCTGAAGAAATGCATGTTAAGACTTACAGACAGATGTCTTAGAAAGAATTCAGCCCAGATAATCTGTTCAACACACATGAACACATTTTCTTTTATATGAGTGAAAATCACCCTTATCTTACTACAAACTTTCAAAAGTAGATGCAAATAAACAGAAACTCAAAGGAAGAGCAACTAAAGAGAATAAACACATCCTTTCAGCAAAATAGTTTTAGAATGGAAAGAAACACACCTCTTGCAATTCATACACGTTCTGTGACTTTTTAATGGTTATCTGTATCATGTTCAGTATTCCTCTCACTATGTTAATGCAAATATCAGGGCAGTTTTCTGGGCCATAAATGTTTCCAATCCGTCCACTGTTGTATTCAAACTTGAAGGGCCGGGTAAGGCATGAGGAAACCATCTGGGTGATTTTGGAAGATCGAGTGAATGGGTCCCTGGGCCAGATGCCATTGTATTCCTCGAACTGTGGGGAGCGGATCTGGGAGGAAATTAAGAAACTTAAGTGAGTAAAATTGCTTTGGTCCTAAATATGCAAACAGATTGAAAGAAATTAACAGAAGCACTAGTTAGATACTCTTTCCTTCCAAATGTAGGCTTAGAAAGTCATACAGCAATTTATTCTTTTGTCTCGTGGTTACACTATTGTAAAACCAGTGCAAACCCTGTCGGCTCAACAGTACTATTTTATCTTACAGAAGCAATTAAATATCAAATAAAAGTCTCCCTTTTTGTCAGCCTTAAAATAAATATTCTGCTTTAGACAAAATTTAACATTTAAAAAGCTTATATCATTCTAAATGTAAAAAATTGCAGTTTTAGAATGCTTTATTTTACCTCATTCCTATACAATTTTTTTTGGACTAAAATAATTACTATATTTGCTTCATATTTATGAATTGTTTAAATCAACCAAAATATTTCAACAATGAACAATATATTTATAAATACTGAGATACAATGTAAATAAGAAGCAATTTCAATAACTTTGGCAAAGTTACTGCCAGCTTAGGTGCCTCAGAGCACAGGCCGGTGCACACCATACAAGAAGTTCAGGACAAAGACTATAGTGTGAAATGCAATCCCTAGCCCCAAATTTTGAAAGATCTACAGTTCAATACAACTGGTGAGAGCTGTCACTGAATTCAGTATTCCAAAAAGAACCTCTGATTTGTAACTGAATTAGAGGGACAAGAGTACATTTCTGAAGCATATTTATTTTGAATTGAGTCAGGTCCTATCACTGCTGATGTCAGCAGAGGCATGATTTCACACATACAGACCTTTTACTGCATTATTCAAACACTAAACATTATTACATGCTCCTTTTTGATGATTTTCACTTTTTAATCTTACCTTTATCATGTACCACTTTTTATCTTTAGCTTTTACCACTTTTTAAGTCTATGTTTATCAGTTGCCTTCATGACAATGATTTTACACACCCAAGTCCTGCCTTCCCACAGGAGTTAGAAATGTGTGCTAAAACTAGAATCAAATCTTAGAGCAGGCTTAAATGTATTGAGTTAGTTTGCCATTTTCTAACAGAATCCCCAGAAATTGTATTTCCAACACAAAATCTTGAGGAACACCTGCTACAAACAACTTCCACATCAAACACAGGTAAGAGACTCATCACCTCTGAAACTGCAGCTTGCAGATCATTCTCTGATATCTGCAGTGATAAGTCTCCGGTTGTGTATCCTGCAGCTTTCCTACACGCCAGACCAGCCAGATGCAATTACAGCTGTGATTTTAGCTCACCGTTGGCACATTTAGGAGACACAGTACCTTGAGGAGGTAGATGTTCTCCGACAGCCCACTGATCTCTAGTTTGCTGCTCAGGCGCACGCCGGCTTTGGCTAGATTCTTTTCTTGAAGCCCATTCAACACCCAGCCCTCATAACTGTACAAGTAGCTCTTTCTGCTACTGAATCCAGGGTCTGTGGGAAATAACAGCCATTTTCACAATACTTGCAAACACGCTCTAATAAATAGAAATAACAGCAAAGTCACTGGAAAAAGGTTACAGAAGGAAATTTACTTACCAATGTCAAACTTCTGACTACCTGCAAAAAGAGATGAAAAACCAGGTAAGTAACGTTCAATCTAGATCCAATCACTGCCACTGAACTTAAGGAAAATTTGGGAAAGAAAGGTGAAGGAGGGATATGTAGCCTTACCTACAAGGGTGAGCACTAGTGCAAGTATGATTCCCCTCATAGTGAAGGCGAATGTGGCTCTGCCAGACATGATGAGACTTTTATGGAAGAAAGCTCAGGAACACGTGGCTGTGTTCTGCTGAATTCTCAAGTTTTTTATCAGTTTATGTAAACACTTCCCTTTTTGCAATCATACTTTCTCTTCAGATGGAATAATGGAAATCAAGTCACACCTTAGCATCTACCTGGTTATCTCATAAGCCTTTTGCTGAATTATTTAAAAGTTTCTACTTATCCTCGTAAGTTTTACTAGATCATTTACAATAATTTTACAATAAACATATTACTTCATTTCCTAGGTTGTGTCACAGCTGGCTGCTTCTATTTGGTCCTGCCATAGATTAGGTTGATTTTACCCAGGTTATGCTGACCTGGCACCTGACCCAAACTGTTATCTAGCTGATAGCGGCCCAATTAAGAGTCGGTATCACACACTGACAGTGTTCTTCCTCTTCCCTCAGCATTGGTTACAGCTACCCCTGTAAACAGCAGACAAGGACGGATATCCCCTTGCTATTATATTCCTATGTGCACCAAAGCACATTCTAAAGAAAACCTACATATACGGAATATATATATTTATTCAAATAAATCAGAAGATCAATGTGTCCTTTCAGCTCTGGTCACAATGACCAGGAATATTTTTTAAATGAACAAAGATTTCATAAGCCATCAGTAAATATTTTATCTTTCAAGGTAAATGACAGCCAACTCTGAACAATTAAAAGCCACAGAGACTCCTCCCAGCAAAGCAGAGGGAATGGGAGTGCAGGTCAGCTAGAACTTTTGCATTTCCTAAGGAGTCAATCACAAAATGCAGCTGAATTACCTGAGCAGATGCAGGCTTGCAGCCAACTTCACCAGCGATTTACAGCGAGAGCCCAGGAACACATTCACATGAGTGTTCTTTTCTAGAAACCTCAGGGCCATGGAGGCAAGTGGAGATGCACAAAACACGCTTGGCCTGTTTGAGTATGGTAAGAGATTGGGGGATTGATCAGACTCATTCCTCCCAAACAAGTGACACAGCCTTCCAAAGAGAGCTGGGTGGCATCTGGATCAACAATAAAAGGCAAGAAAAATGCACAGGGGCTTCTGAGTTGGAGGATGTTTCTGGAGGAGCAACTTCAGGCAACACAATAAACTGTAGGCTTCAAATCACACAAAAACCATGAATCCCATTCAAATTCAACATCTATGACATCCTGGCTAATCAGACACTTTATTTCTACTACCACAACTCCTATAGTTATATGATGAACCACAGGAGTGTGCTTTGTGGCAAATGCTATTTTAACACCCACAAATGAACATTTATTTCCTGTTTCAGCAGTTTCTACAGTCTTCCATTAGCAACTGCTGTTCCTGGGTTGTCAGTCCCATAGGTCTTGACTTTTTCAAACAGATTCCACGTGGACTGTAAATCCACCTTAGGTTGTGCAAACTCTATTTTGGGAACTGCCACCCGACTCCCTGCAGAAGACACTTGAGGGGTGAAGAGTGGACACTTGCTAGAAATGTCTCCTTTTTCATGATTATCTATCTATAGTGTTCAAGGGAACAAGCATGTTTTGTGCCTCAGGGAACAAGCTCTTTTATACAATAGTAATTAATTTTTTATTGTTAAATATTTAAAACAAACTTACCTGTTATGCATTCCAGTTAGTTATACATCTTGTACAACTCAAAACTTGAATAAAGAACCATGAACACTGTCAGTGTGAAAACTACAACAAAATATAGACCACAGGAGCTTAGGTTTTTATTACAGTGCAACGCTGTAGGGCATAGTGAACATTAGAAATCAGATGTATTGTCTGAAAGCAATAAATAAATCATCAGAACACTTCTGAGTTCGGTTTTTTGATACAACTATGTCCATCTTTCATATCTTCTCATCAACTCCTCTTGCAAATCAGAAAAAATCTAAAACCAAGATGTCTTACAAGGCTTCACAGACAAAAGCTTTGTGATAACTGCCATTTTAAAAAAGCTGCACAAGTAATAACTAAGCTAATTCAACATGCACAGCATTGCCATTATCCTGCATATCCTTCCCTTTTCCTTTCAAGAATAACCTGTTTGTACTGATATTATCTAGATATACCAGTTACCTTGACCTGGTTGAAATGTACCTGGACACAGAATGAGCCCTAGAAAAAAAACTACAATATGGTCTGATTTTTCTTTTGTCCTGCTGCAACTGAAGTAGCACATTCCTGCAGAATCTGGTGGAAGCACTTCTTCAAACTAGGAAGACAGCTGTTTTGTAGGGAGAAGGTTCTCTCGAAGAAAATTTCCATTTAGTAGGTTTTTTTGCTATACAGTCTGTATTGCAGGAGCTGTATTGTATAGGCATCAGCCACTGGGGATGAAAGGGAAAAAAATGAACAGTTCCAATATAATCCTGGAAAGCAAGTACTCATACCTAATCAGACTGATATTTATGGTAAAAGCACGCTCAGCACAGACTGAAAAAGAAGCAATGAATATTGTATTTAAAGATTTTTGTGAAACACCACAGTTCACAAGAGAACCACTCATCTTTTCAATACCATGCATGGGTAGCTAACAATAGCTGTTCTGTAATCACTTGCTGGCAGTCTCTGCTTCTTGTTCCTTGAGAAGAGCACTCACTATATTATTTCAAATATACACCTATGTGAAGTGATACACCTGTATCACATTCTTGCAGGAAATCTCCCCCTTTGCTTTCCAACAGCCTCTAAGTAAGAAAGATCCTGCAGTTGTTTCCAACAGCTCTAAGTACCACAATGTCACCGTCTGCAGAATTCATACCATTATTAGCAGTAGCTTCAGATTCAAAATCTTCCCAAGCAGTGTATATAGAGAAATCCAGAAACTCTAGCTACATTTTACTTCCTTATGGGGACAGGACTGAATCTGTACTTCAGACTTCCAGACTAGGTCTGTGGCCAGCTCAGGACTCAACTGCATACACCCTTCTAGCACAGTGAGTTCTTCCATGGAGGCATTCAAACACATTTCTCCAGGATGGGTTACAGAACTCTAAAGCAAAAAATTAGCACAAAATGTTTATGAATTGCTAATCACTCAATAGACACAAACAAGAGTTTAAATAGGTCAGTTATTTTGTTCTTCAAGACATTATTATCCTAAAAGTAACTTTCATGAAGAAAACCAGGCTGAAGAAGGAGGGCAAGTAAAGCAAACGCGTGTAATAGTCCCAGTAGGGCACCCACGGGCACACATTGGAGCAGCAGCAGCCCCTGGTGGCATCCAGATCCTGCCTCAGCCATGGAGGTCTGCAGTCACTACTGGCTTGAAAATGGTCCTACGTGCAGAGTTCTGTTCTCCCACTTAATATATTAAATTTTCACTTTACTTACTTAAGTTTTTTGAATGTGTATTTATTCCTCCACAACTAAAATTAAGGCAAGAGCTGCCCAACAGCTGGGAAAGGTGGAACCCAACAGGAACTGCACACTGCTAAAAAGCTGCAGCAAACGACATCACTATGAACACCCATTTATTGGGGAAGAACAGGAGAAACAGAAATAGGATGTCTTTCCAACCTGACTACCCATGCAGCAAAAAGCCAACCAAGACATTACTATTATCATTATATCCACCTCTTCTTCCTTTAGGGTGCTATACAAAAACCACACAAGTATCCTCTGCAGTTTACATTGGCTACTACTTCATCTCAAGCTGTAACTCACTGTACTGAGCTCATCAGCAGAAACTGCAGCTTTCTGCCTTAGCTTCTTGGAGAACTGCAGTTTCTTCTCTTCCCTATATTATCCTACTGCTATTTTTCCAGGTAGTCCAATCACTACACTCCATCCAATTCTGAACAAAATGGGTAGAGCAGCAATGGATTTTCAGTGAAGGATTCTAAACTCGAGTTAATTTCCCACCTATGACTCCAAGAAAGGCAGTTTAAGCTTAGATATCTTGCAAAAGGTCAATTACGCAAGGATCAGAGCTCCACAAGTGATCACATATGCAGTGCTATATATGATCACATACGCACAAAAACCCAACAGAGAAGATGGATTTGTACTGGGCAAGGAAAATTACATGCACTGCGTAAGGTAAAGGAGACCTTGAAACATCTTACCTCTAACTTGGCTATTTTTATTACATTATAAACAAAAGAGACTTCCCCATGGCTACACAAAAAATAAAATTCTGGAGTCAATTAAAACAAAAAACAAAATGCAAAACCAGCACCAGATTGTATACAGCCCTAGCACCATGGTAGCGTAAAAGTTTACTGCACACAAATCATAGAACCAGGGTTTTTTAGAATAGAATTACACGTTTATTGTTCACATTTGAAATACTGTGGTTCCTGACTGAACCATTGAAAGTCCTAATGGATCTGTAAACTGAGTATCACTATAAAACAATTTAAAATGCCATGTAAAATAATATTTATGTATGCATGTGTTTCATTTCATGGTTTCTCAGCATAACCACTTGTTCTATTTACAAATATATAAAGATTTTGCACTTTAAATCATTGAGATATCAAAGAGGTATTTTCAAATCACACAATAAATATAGAACCTGTTTTGTTAAAAATCTACAGTATACTGTACATTCAAGTCGAGGCAAAAGAGGATTTAATGCTAGTTACACTTGAGACATAAATGAGTGTTTCCAATAATTAAACAATTTCTAAAAGTGCTATCTCTGCCTGTGATGAAAGGTAACATTAGGATCCAGTATTTCATTACAGTCGAAGTTTCAGACCATTGCTTTATTCCAGAACTAGAGCTTCTGTTACTAGAAAAATATCAAAGCTTTGATATATTTTTAAATTTTCTTTCAAGGGTTGCAAGAAAGAGGCAAAAAATGGTCTAAAAAATAAAAGCCATGTGCACACACATAGAAACACATCACAATTCAGATCACCACATAATCCTCTAGAAGAATGATCAAACTCACAGCATTCTGTTTCATTTAGAATGATACGTTTATGAACAAGTCTCTAACAAAAAACCCAGCACGCAACCCTAGGAAGTCTAAGGCAGCTGTTCCATGTGCAAGTTTCTACATAGCAGAGTGCCAACTCCAGAGTCTTCCCATGACTTTGTGCATTCTTCAGTTTCTTCTTTGTCATCACTTTCCACCCACAGATTTGGCATGTTATCTGCAGCAGGTTTTTCTGATGCAACACTGGAAGTGGAAAAAAAAAGTTACAATGCAAATAAATAAGGCTTTGAATGGAAACAGAATACTCTTTATGATATGATGTTTAATATCCTTTCTTACACACCAACCATAAACTTTAGATTACGCTGTGCTCTACACAGAGTTCAGCACTCTAGAAATCATCTACAACATTGTTTCACAAACCTGTTTTGTGCAATATACTGAGATGTCTGGCAAGGTTCTGCTGAAACAGGAGCACTCAACACAGAGGGAGGTTTTCTTTGCCAAGATGCAGACTTCACTAAACGAAAGTCTGGCTCAGAACCTAAGAGAGACACACATCATCACTTAAACTGCACTCCACTGGAAACAAGCAAGTCCTTCAAGTGTTCGTGTCTTCTGCTTTAAAAAAAAATAAATACACAAATACCTTAAGGCAGAGCTATAATAATAAATCTTATTGTTATAGACATAAGTCTATGTAATGCTATTGAATGAAGTTATGTTAAAATTAGGACTCTAAATTTGAAAATGCAGCATTTGCATAGACAGCCACTACTGCAAGTAGTTATGTGAAGTCACTCAAACGTAGTTTCTCAATTTACAATTGATAAAGCTTTTTTATTCCTTAAGTAAAGACTTCTCCAGCATGCATAGTCAGTAATTAATACCAACATGAAAACCTGCAAACTTGTCAGAATATAGAAAACAAAATCAAAATGAAGTTAGATGTCCTACCATTTACATGAACTTAACCATCACACAAGTCAATGGAAAGACATGGCAAACTCAGCAGGGCCAGATCAATCCCTTCTCACATTTAGATTTCAAAGCTTTCATATGAAGTGGAAAACCAGAATGATTACATGTTCTACAGTATTTATGAAAGCACTTAAAAGTTACCTGCTGTGCTGTCAGGTATTTGATATTCACCAGATTGTTTCACAAACATAAATTCACTACATAAGTAATTATCAGGAAGGGAGTTACAATTCCCTTTTTAAAAGGAAATTTTGAACCATCAGTTGCCCTGACATGTGGAGGCATACAGATACATGGTAAAATTTTTCTTGAGATGTTTTGGTTTTCAAATTGTTTTGTTCATAGTTGCGACTTCTAGTTGAAAGGAAGAAAAAGAAACTGTGCAAGAACATAATTAGAACCAAATACTTGCTTCTTAAGAAGGCACTTGGAGTTGTTGCATTTTCAGACTTGCAATCAGCAGTCATAGTTAAGAACTGGTGCTTCAGCCATGCTCCTCTATCTTCTTCAAATGCCTTTCTCTAAGAAAAGAAATGACAGTTTACACTTATGACCACAGGAACAAGCCTAGCCCACATTAAACTGATGCTATTGTGTTTCAGAAAGCCAAAGTTGTAACAGGTCCATGTCACTAAGGAGAGCCAGCAGCTTAACACAGAGAAGACTGTCTGTGAGCCAGCTTTTGAGCCCAACAAGGATTGGCTGACGAGGCACTTACAAGCCAAGTCCCATGGTTTGTACCACAGAGGTCCGAGTAATCCTTTCACTTTACTGCTCTACACTCCAGTGACACCATCTCCTATGCTCCCCTTCCCCCTCAGTGCAGCACTACCTCTTGGAGGCAGCCCTCATCCAAGGCAGCTGCCAGGAATGATTACTGCTTAAACCTTCTAAACAAAGAAAAATTACATTGAAAACAGCACTGATTGCTTCTGACAAAAACTGCAGCAAAAAAAAAAAAAAGGGGGGGGTTGTTTCACTTTCCAACCCCTGTGACGACAGAAAAGGAAAATAATGCCTAATAGACAACCTCTAAGAGATCCAACAGCTCTGGAATCAAGCAACAAGCTATTTCATCTCCAAAAACCATCACTGAAACAGGATGCTCCTATTCTATGCCAGTAGAAAAACAGAGGAAGCTGAACTCCAACGCAAACTTTCACAAACACCTACAAAGCTTACAGCATTGCTTCTCATTTCATACTTCAGCATTTTGACAAGCTGAAGCACGAGCAGTTACGCTTATGCTGCAATGTAGTCCTAAACATTTCCAGACAATTATTGTTTATTATCACTCATGACTTTTAAAGCAGAATTCAATGTGCAACATGAAATTAACCAACTCACTAAAATGCAAATAAAATTAAATAAGTCATAGTCAGTATTTGTTACCATGTGAACTACTGCTATCCCAGTATCTTAAGTAAAACCTAGAGTATTTTATATTCTGGGTCAGACAGGTTGTCCAGTTAGCTCCGTATCCTGTCTCCACCAGTGGCCACAAGAGATGCTATTTATGAGCATGGCCTCTTTCTGCAGTGCATTCCCTCACAGGTTCCCAGTCCCAAAATCCATTTGATTATAGATGCTGAAAGACATCCCCTTGTGCCCTACTTTTATTATCTGTGAGTGTGTTGCCCATAAGCTCAGGCAACTGCTTTTTGAACTTGATGGTATTCATTGCCTTTACACTCTCCCTTGAAAAAAAACCAGAAGTCAACTACCTAACTAAAAAAAAGGTACCTTTTTGCATATGTTTTTGACTTAATTTCAAAATTAAGAGTTCCCTCTAGTCCAGATCTTGAGGGATTTGGTGAACAACAGAAGTGCTTTCGTCTGCTCAAACTGAATCCACAGCTTTATAAATTTTAATCACATCCCACTCCAACTTTCTGCTCTGCACATCAAAGCAAGCAGTTCTGTAAGCAATGAAGTCCATTTCTTTTTTCCTTCAGTGGCTTTCTTCCTGTCATATCTGTACCATCCTGGTTTCACAATCACATCATCATGACTTTTCTCTGCCAAACTTTTAAGCCCCTTCACATTTTTGACCCTAACTCTGGGCTAGACCAAAGCACACGTGCTGGAGCTCATTCACAGACACGTCTACCCTGACTGCCAGTATCTGTGCTTACTGGCCAGCTTAACTACAAAAACAGAACAGATAATGACCCTACTAAGGGAAACATAGCAATTACTTGGTGTTTTTGCAAAAGTCACTGGTTTTCACGAAAGTTTAGAAATCAAGTACCTTTTGAGATTCAACCCTGAGGCCAAATTTGACTGAAATTTGCATAGGCCTTACTTTTGTAGGAAATGAAACTTAAGCAGTATCTAAGGGAATTAGTTAATAAATTACTGATTTTGGAAGTACTTAAGATATTTCAAAAGCTGAAACAAAAATGGTTCAGTTCCAGTTGCAGAAACTGTATTTTCCAACACACGCAAAAACCTTGGCTTTTTGAATTGCCAAGAGAATGATCTTTCAGAACAACCAAAGATATGTTTTATACAGTATGGCAATGATCTTTCTCTATCGACATCAGAAACAGATATTGTTGCATGGCTGCACTTCAGCATGTATAAAAGAAAGACTTGTAATTCATCTTCCATAGGAGCTCCCTTTTCTAATACCTCAAGTCCTAATCTAATGGCAGCTTCTGTAAAACTTTTTCGTTCCTTCTCAAAATTCCTTTTTTGTTCTCGAAATAATCTCCATTCTTCCTGAAGACGCTCTCTTTCTTCCAACAAATAGCAGTCTTGTAGTAACAGAGTGGTGTCATCATCACATGTAAGCTGTTGCTGTAGATATAAAGCAACAAAAAACAAATGTTAATTTGGGAGTGACTGAAAAGGTACAGTATTTCCACAGGTCCAGATTTATCAGAAAAATGGTTGAAGTTTAATATGGAAACAATGCAGTAAATATCAAGTTGGTGGATAGTGGGGACAAATTTCAGATAGCAGTCAAAATGTCCCTGTTCAGGCAGCCTCACCTTTGTTTAGCCCCCAAAATTATTCCTACCAGGATTAAAAATTCATTAAATTATTAACCAAGCCACTAGCACACCTATACTCAGACAACCCACTAAGTTATTTTATTTTAAAAGCATTATCAAGGAATGGAGAAAGGCTCAGAGGAAAGAAAAGTTGCACATTAAGTAAAACACACTTGGATTCAATGAGAAAAATAAGAAAAAATAAAGCCTACTACCTGTAAGAGCTGTTGCTGAGTTTTGATCATTTCTTTACAATGCTGAATCTCTAACTCTAGCTTTTCAGTTTCTAGCTCATGGTCTTCTCTTGAAATGACATCTTTTTCATTCAAAGCTCCTGAATGTCCACGTGACACTAAGGGGGGAAAAAAAGCGTCTTAAAAACAAATTTAAAAAAACCCCCAACACCTCATAGCAGAGACTCCCAGGAAGAACAAAAGGTTTTAGACTCTTTGTTTCATCCTGAAAGACAGATACACAGTGTACTCCAAAGCATTTCTATCAGAGACAAGAGATCCAAAATTGGTGCTACACATGTAATTATCCATCAAATCCAGTTCAGAAAAAAAACCAGCAATGAAAACAGGAATGTTTCACATCCCCCAAGGTAAATCAACCATCTACACTGCAATAAGTGTTACACAAAATCCTCGCTTGTTTCAGCAGTCATTTAAAAGAAAACTCAAGACAACTGAAGACTTTTTTCACTGACATGCTGTTAGCCCATTCTTCTGAGCCCATTTTTGAAGGGCTTATGTGTTCATAAAAATATGACAGTAACTATATTTATCACAGATATAAAAAGAAAGCCTTTTCCTTCAAGCCCTGTAAAGGAGAATTGGAGCTAACAAACATTGGATGCATGTTTTCATTCCCGTAAGGGAAGGAATTACAGGAATGGTTGTATTTTGTACAATTACATACTGGTTTATTTAATTTAATGCATAGCTAAATAACAATGATTGTAATAAGCCATGTTTTGATCCCCTGATGCCAGTATTTGAACATAGATTAGAATCCTAAAGGGCTATACTATGGTCATCCCTATAAACTATAAAAACCTAGAAGATGACTCCAAGAAATGAGCAAATAATTGTACCATTTTTCCTGATGCTTATTTTTCAGTTAGTTACACCAAATAAAGTATTACAAGCATTCTTGAAATCCTTTCTAGGGTGTAAAGATACTCTCAAAGGCCATCTGCTCTTTTATTTGCAATTGCATGCATGACCTTCTCAATCTTACTCTTGACAGCAAACATCCCTGTGGTAGTGGCTGCATTTACTTGCATGAGAAAATAATACTAGGAAAGAATTTTATATATTTTTAGCTGTCTTAATGCTGTTTAACAGCTGGAAATGAGGAGAGTCCAGCACCATACCATCAGTCAGTTTGTTTTAGAATGCCACAAGAGGTCTCAGAGGATGTGGAAAGACAAGACTCTTGAGAGGGAATTATGTATTTTGCATCCAATTATTTCAAAGCGCCACATCTGCATCACTTTTTTTAAAATGTAGTTTATATGTACACATAATGCAGTTAAACATCAACCTTGGTTATCCAGCTTTTCAACGTGATTTTTCAACATTCGCCACTGTTTTCTAATGCTGTTGGTAAGCTGCTCTCGCACAGTCTCACAAGATAATTCCCACATATTCTCTTTATTTAACTCTCCAATGTCTTCCTCCTGGTCTGACAGCACCTGTAGAAGCAGAAATAAGAAGCTGCAAACCACTTCACTCCTCCAAATATGTGTATTTGTTTATATAAATACGTGCATAGATTCAATTTACTGGAGAGAAGGAAAACCCCTACATAAAGGAAAGATTTTTCCATCCAGGGAAATTTGACTCTCAGGGAGTTCAGTTCTCTGACAGCATAATGCTGAGGAGGCAAGTGACCACGCAGTCCCCAGAACCCCAGCACAGAGACAGTGGGTCAGCTAGCAAGACTCACTCACTCTCACATCTTCAAGCTAGACAGGTTCAGATTGCTGAGTTCTGCTGTCAGACTTAAGCAGCAGCTGCCTCAGTACAGGGGCAAGCAATCCAGTCAAGTTAGAAAGAGTTTATTCACACCTTACAAAGAAGTGGACAGAGGGAATCTAGTGCTTTTCTACACAGCCATGGCAGTAAACTGTTCCATAAAAATATCCTGTGTAAAAAAATACTTAAAATCTGGAAAGAAAAACAGACAAAAACCCCCAGGCGGGCAAAATCCAATATGCACTGCATTATAGAATTACAAACTGGTAGCTACAGCATTTAAAACTCATTCAAAGAACATTGTCAAGTTTTTCATTGACTGACTGGAAAGAATACACTGTGTATTGTTCAGAGAGAGCAGAACATTTATCACGGACAAATTTCAAGCAAAGCACATGATGTGCAATCCACTGCAAGTCTCATAAGGAGTTTACTTTTTTTAAAAATAACTATCAAATTACTCCAGCACTGTACCAAACTACAATAGAGATTTAATTTTAACTGAAGAATACTTACCAGCCCATCTTCAGATTTTTCTTTAGGCTTTTGTTTCTGTGGTGGAAGAAGTGAAATAATATCTTTCTTCATTTGCTGAAGAACTTTCTTTAGCTCAGCATTTTCCAGTAAAAGCTGTTTTTGGCGTTGTTCATAATCGCTTAACAGAACTTTGTACATTTCTTCTTCGTTTCTGGAAGAAATAATCTTACAGTAACAACATAACAGCCCTAATACATGCTTCAATTAAGATTGTTCTAAGACAACTACCTGGCTTCTGTCTTATCAGTCCTCCATGCACCTCTCTTCCCATCAGCTCTACCAACACAATTTAGAATTTCCATAGCTACAAATGAAAAGGATATTTCAAAGTGTGAAACAATATGCGAATACATAAAGATTTAGATGACATTGCATTTACATGTAGTTGTTATAAAGAGACCATGTTACTCAAATATCCCCCTCAATCTTCAGACCCATATGAAACCACATTGCCCTGCTTAAAGCAAAAATAATATAGTCAAAGAAAAAAAGATAGTTTTTCCATTTAGAAACTCAGGAGGATGTAGTTTCATCCTATCTTATCTTTTATATGCATTTCTTAATGACACCTTCATCCCTATTTCAACCTTTATATGGAAGTATCAACTCTATGCTCATTCTGGCAATAAAGCCAGTTTTATCTCCTGTTTAGGGTAAGGAACTTATTCACGTTTCGTAAGATACTCCTCAAAACAAACAAATTTCTCTGTTCACATTTGAATAAAAATAAAATAAAATCAAAAAACCCCCAACCACACCACCAACAAAACCCCAAACTCAATATATGACTACAGATTAGTGACCCATGCTAGTTAGCTATCAAGCAAACAGTAACTAGTTTTAAAACCCTGCTATTTTCACCTCACTGATACTTGAACTAGTACTAACCACTTGAAGTCAAGAATGTTTAAGTTTTGCTGGCTTCAGGGTGAAGTTTCTAGAGCTTACTGAACTGATTTTGGCTGCAGAAAGTCTTTAGATATAAGTGTTCCTCCTACTGTGTCCTAACCTGGTTTGGCTTACCCACAAGGACTTTCAGAAAACTAAATCAGCAGAGAACCATCTTGGCAACAACATGAACAGTTTTCTTTTGGTTTACTGAACTAAATCAGCTTACTAAAACATGCCCTACAGCTGGGAAACAGCTGAGTTTGGGGATGGCAGGTGGACAAGAGCAGAACTTCCCTTCCACTAGAGATACATTATATAAATAGTTTAAGGCCAGATATATGAACCAAAAGGTACATTTTTTTAATACCTAAGAACAATACCCATTTTCAGCCATTTTTGACAGGAAACTATATTTATAGTAAATAGCACTGATGATCATCTTGAACACAATTTTTGGGCACTACAACATACAAGTACTCACATAACAAAGGAGATCTGATTTTCTCCTCATTTCACATAGTACTGGATGGTTCATCTGCCTTGTGTTACTTCCTCTCTAAAACTTCTCATTACTTGTGCTAACCACAAGCAGAGTGGAGTATCTCCAGTGTAAAAAGCTCATGCAGTGTGCCTTCCTGATGGCAACTGCTTGGAATACAGTGTTTATGACATTATCCAAAATCTTGTGATAGCAACAGTAGCAAGAAAATAGAGCAGAGATGGCTCTAGCATAGGAATTGATTCCAAATAAATTTTCCTTAGTAAGGAACAAAAACCCAAGAAAACTCCCCCACCTCATTTCGTAAAGATCAGCATTTGGTTTGTGCATGTAAGTGATCTTATGCAACACAATGTAGAAAAGTCTTACACAGTCAGTTAACATGAAATATTACATCTTTTCTTTAACATTCTAACATACAAATAAAATCTGCAACAGGGACGCATTGCCTTTAATGATAAAAATGCTTAAAACTGGCTCTGGTTAACATATAGAATATGCTAATTTTGCTGTGGTAAAATTCAAAGAGCTACTTACCTATCTTTTTGTCTTTTTTATTCATGACTAACTGATGTAAGCGTTCCTTTAATTTGTTATATTCTCTCTCTTTCCTCTTCATATCATGATTGTATTGTGTAGCTCTACTTGAAATTATGTTCTGTAACTTCTGAACCTAAAAGCAATGCCACAAAAAGCTGTTTCTTCAACTAAAGTATAACCACAAATTTCTTCAGAAAACCAAAACACATGAGGCAAAACAACACTTCTATTAAACTGTACTTCTGGTGAAAGAAAGTGACAAAAGGAATCAGAAGAGCTCTCCCAACCCATGGATTCTGATCTCGGACTTATCTCAGGAGAGGTAGTTTCTTTTCAGCAGAATCCCACATCATAAGCAGCAGATTATAATACTATAATTCCTCTGAAGTACAACTGAATTCATGTTCTGATAAGTCACATAACCTTTAAGGCCTTTATAGAACAGAGCAGAGAAAGATGTATCTTTACTTTCAGTAATTCATGTTCAGGATCTAGGTTTACTTCAATTCTAAAGCGTGCTTGTCAGGCTCACACTAAAAAATAAACTCCTCTTCCTTGGGGCAGCAGGACATTGAAAGACAGACTATTCCATTTGGTCTAAAAGAACATTAAAACATCATAAAGCAAATTTTTGACATGTACTATCGATTCCTAGGGTTGTATTGTTTGGGGTTTTTTAAATTTTCTGATTTAACCTTCCAAACATACAGCACATTCAATATCTTAAGCTGGAACTTTAGGAAGTTCACTATATACAGTTAGTGCTGTGATTCCCAACGGTATGAATATGTTTATGAACACAGAACATTCACAGAAACTTAGGAGCCACATTCACAAAAACATAGGAGCCATGTGAAGTACAATGCTAGGGAAGGAGCATACAGGAAACAAATCCCAAACTAAGAAGTGTCATGGATGTCAAAGTGTTTTCTGATCTTGATTGTTACAACATATTTAAGTTTAATGAGATTCTGTTTTTGAGCTGGGCTCCCCCCCACCTCCCTTCTCTTTGGGCTTTTGCTCCCCTCTATAATATAGCAAAAAAACCTCCAAAAGCCTCTATACACAAATGTTTGAGTAAGTGACTGAATCCTGTTGCTGCTCCTACTTTTTGATATTTCTGAACATTCTAAGATAAAGATGTACAGAAAATCTCAGAAAACTGCACATCTGCATTTCTGCAGTACTCTCTACTATTGTTGTAACTTAGACCTATCCCTTATAGAACCTATTTATCCATATGCAACATGCCAGTCACCTTGAAAGACAATATTTACCAACAAAAAAACACATTCAAAATGAGCAATTACAAGACTCCGTGCAAAAAAAGAAAAAATCTTCAATATCTATGTAATGACTTGTGTTAATGTACAAAACAACTCACTTCATCCTTTTCATTTTTAAGTAACTGGTGCAAATTTCTGTTCTTGCTTTGCAGTTGTCTGTCTCTTTCCTGAAGCCCAACTATTTCCCTTTTAGATAATTCCAACTGTTCCTAGAAAAAGTGTTGATAGTTCAGTATCAATAAGAATTAATAGCATAAGGTTTTAAAAAAACCCAACCAACCAAAACAAACAAGCCATGTTAACCAAACCAGAAAACCACTTCACTTGAGATATGGCTTGGTATTTAACAGATATTATCTTTCACAGTTAAGACTTTTTCATTAAGTCAGGATTCTGTAAGCATATCTGTACTGTGAGAGTGAGGTGGATACTAAGCAACCTGTATGAATTTGGAACTACAGTTTTACTGGAACATTTTTGTTGAATCATCAAGGGTACACTTAACAGAGATATACAGACTGTGACCATAACAATGCAAATGGAACATTTCACATATACAGAGAAGGCTGGACAGATGATCTCGTTATAATGGACAATGCAAAATTAGCATTTTAGAAAGTTTTGTCCACAAATGAGACTCAGACCTGAAATTGGCAGCTTAAATGACAGCCAAATACTATATATAAGCTTTTCCTTCATATGTGTAGTGAGGTACAAATGTGTAGATATATTTAAGCAACAAGAACTTCTAAACAAACCACAGTGAAATACAGGTAACACAGTAGTGGAAGTCAAGAGGATTGCTGTATGGTATCTGAAAGAATCTACATGAGAAACCTCACAAGCTGACAACCAAATTAAATGCCCTGGGATTTATATAGTACAAACAAGTTTTCCCTCTCTCCCCATAAAGCTATTCATCTAGGGAAATCAACTGGAGTGTTCTAGAACCTAACAGTTTATAGTGTTTGTATAAAAATCAGGGCAGTTACAGATTACTTTTTATGTCATCAAAAAATCCTTCTACATGAATGACCAATCTCAGCAGAAGGACTACTATGATTTTGAAAATCTACAGTGATATTTCTCAAGGAGATAGTGCTGACCAGCCCAAGTGAAAAGCAAGCCTAAAAAAGCACTGAAATATTTTCTCTTTTTTTTATATTTTATTTTCTTGACAGAATTAAGAGAAAGTCAAGTCTTTTCTAATATGACTGCACATACAAGTGCACCCATAAACTTCCAATATATCAGCTACTCCACACTGACTGGCCTTGAGCATGTGTTTATCCTGTGATAAAATGAAGCTCAGTAACTTCTGGTTTGACAACAGCTTCTGAGCAATTCTTACAAAGAGACTTTGTAGTTGGACGTTCAAGGAATCCAACAACGAAAAAAAAACACGTGGAAAAAGCTAATGATATGGAAAAAGACTGATAAAAACCCTGTAATGCACTAGAAGAGTTATCTGTTCTTTTACTTGTTACAATTACATTGGGAATTTATCTTGCAGAGCTGGGCATACCCTTTTAAGCAATACTAAAAGATAGGAACTGAAATATTTAACATTTTCACCCAAAGTGTACATTAACACTCCCAATTAAAACTGTCTTCCCCCTTCCTTGATTAGGGAGGCTAAAATTCTAAGTAATTAGAAGTTCTTATTAACTCAAATTTCATTAAGGCATTTTCATTTGGAAAAAAATACTTCAAAAAACCCCAAAACACACATGAATATACAACTGCAAATTAGTACTGGGGAGAAAAAAAAAACCAGAAAAGGACTTGCTGTTAATGTAGAGAGCTGCATAATACTAGTGGAATGATCTTGTTTTCTACCTTTAACTTAGCATAGCAGTTCTGTAAGTGATCCATATCACTTCCCAGTTTCATATGCTGCATTTCTACTTCTTCCTGAGCTCGAAGGTTCTTGTGCTGCAGTACAAGCAATTCATTCATACAATTTATGATAGATACTAAATTTAATTCTTTTCCTTTGGACTCCGCATAAATAGAAGGAAAGCCCAATGTTGTTAATTCCTGGTAAAAGACAAGGGGGGAGAGGGGGAAAAATGAGATCAATAACTGGATCAATCTCCCACAATTCTCCAAAAGACAGAAACAGTATCAGGTGAAATCCTGTATGAAGGGGAAAAACCTGAATCCTACTTCCCACCAATATCAGCTTCTGAGCACTGAGGAAGAAGCCTTCTTAATACGGTCAATCTTTTTTACCACAATTGATTGTCACCTGCACACAACCTCCAATAAACAGAAAGATCTGGCTTACCCTATCGATATAGGATATACGCTGTTCAATATTCTCTTCCGTGCAGAAGGCACTGAAAAAGCTGTGCATGTTTTTGGACGAAGGCAGTGACAAGCGTAGCACTTGTGAGTTCATGCTTGTAGGAGATATCTTTCTTTCTGAGGTATATGAAAATATATTTTTGCTATCTAGAAGTTAAACATTAAGAAAGAAGTCAGGGCTATTATTTTAACACATTACAAAATCAAATCCTTATGTACTCAAGTTATTATTTACAGAAATTTAGATTCTAGAGTTTAGAATTTCATCTAGAATGACATTAAACAATTCACAATATATAAAAAAAAGATAAAGTTCCACTGAAGATTTAGACTCAATAACATTTTAAAGTATTGTATCTTTCAAATTTTACTCATCCATCAAGAAAATACTGACCAAACTTCCTTTTAATTGACTTACTACAACATAGGTGCAAGAGATGTGCATTCAGTAAAATTCTTATAGAATGTATGGTATCATTATTCTTATTAAGTGTATGCCGTAATTTACTCTTCCACTAGGCAGAAATAGGCAAGAAAATATTTACTCCTTTAACAAATTTATGATCAATTTATGAGGCAAAAGAATATAGAACAAGCAAAAAAAATCTTTGAAAACACAAGATACATTGATAGGGGTGATTTTTAAAAATAAAATGTGATTGAAAGTTCTTAAAACCTTTCCATATATGTACAAGCAGAGTATTTTACATTAGCATTTCTGTAAGGACTCAATCCAAGACAAAGCACTGTTTGTACTATGTATTGTTTACCATGCTGTTTAACTACTCAAATATGTCATGCACAAAACTCCAGTCTCTCTTTAGCTGCTATAACATCGCTGGTAAAATCAGCAAATCGACTAAATTCAAAATATTACCATTTTACCTGATGACAGCACCGGCACAGTAATAGTCTTCCAATCTCCCATAGCAACAGAGACAGGCTGGGTACCTGAGCAACTGGTTCAGCAGTGAAGTATTTAGTACAATTGCTGGCAACGTGTGTTACGTAGGCATCTCCTAAAATAGCAAGAGCATTTTAGATTAACAAAAGCAGCTAATACAGCTAGAAGGTTAAAGCAGGCACAGGAGAGTGACTGTTGAACTTGAACCACGTGAAATTTTTCTACTTCTTTACACTACATTTGGAACACATGAGCACAGCAAACAGTTTACTGTAAAAATGATGCATCTATGTTTAGCCTTAACTGTCTTGTAAACCATTAACTAAAGACAAAATGCCAAGCACACATGAAAATAAAGACTCATGCTGTAGATAACTAGTTTTTTCTGTTGATGTACATCAGAGAAAACACAGCAAGCCAAGTATTTTTCCTGCCATATAACCGGGAAGCAATTTTATTACAGTAAACTTAGATGAAGATTTAACATATGTCGGTCTAAACGGGATTGTTACTTAAAGAGATGCATTACAAAGGCTCTAGAGAGCATATCTTGGCAGAGGGCAAAGGAACTTTTATTAAATATTTAACCATTTAAATTAACTTACACATTTAGTTATATTGCCTTTCCCTAGCAAGTCGCTTGCTTCCTTGCAGAAACTCTAAAATTGTTGAAGGAAACAAACAGGAGAAGCCTTCCCCTGTAGGCAAAGCCACTCAGTACAGCCCTGTCCCTCTGGAAACCAAAGGGAAGCCACCCGCTCGTAAGAAAGAACAAACTGATTGTCCCCTCACCCCACCTCCACCGCACAGTGAGAAGGCACATAATAGCATTAGTTATCTCTCACTGCTGGAAACTTTAAATCCAGCCTGGATGCTTAAGGTTTGGACAGCACAACCCATCAGCTGTTATGGGAACAATGATACTTCAGGGAAACAAACTTTCCACCTGACAGGAAAGAAGGCTCCTTTGTTTCAACCAACACTTGGGAACAAAGTCTCAAGTCTGTTTTAGATGGATTCAGGAGACTTTTAGCGCACAGGGATGTTCTTCCCTAACCCCTTGCTAATGTTCCAATAAACACACTCTGGATAAATTGTAAATTTCTGACCCCAAAATCTTGTATTTTTATCACTGTGGAAAAAACTATCATGGAGGGGAGGGAAGTGTTTTGTTATCCCTAAGGTCTCTTGAGAACACAGAGACAGTAAAAATCCTTATCAACGTGACACAGCACAAAATACAGTGTCCAAAGTAACACCAAGTTTTTAAGAGATCATACTGGTGCCCAGTTACAGAATGCTGAGCACTAAAAAAAAAAAAAAAAAATATCTAAATAAGTATCCAGCTGGATGAAGATTTCTCCAGGTTCATAAATGTACATGGGAAAAAAGGTAAACAGTTATTCCTCACGTGTGGTAATTTAGTAGATCCTGAAAACTTTCAGATCAGAAAGTACACAAAAGGCAGCAAGAAAACACAGTCAATGTAACAATCTAGTTGCTGTTCTTGTTTAAGAAATGTTTTTTTCTGCTTTCTCTCTACACTTACTAATTTATGCGTATTTTTCACTCCCCCCCCCGTAAAATCAAGATGTTCACAAATTAACTACATTAGACAACCATGCTTTTAAAATAGAATTCCAAGTCAGTAAGTATTAAGAGGATACACTTCTTACATGCTACTTTCACTTCTGCTGGATCCATCAGATAAATGCACAAACATAAGGGAAAAAGACAGCAAATTAAGGTACAAGTATGTTTTCATTACTGACATCACAACCCTGCATTCTAATAAGATATTTCAAAAGATTATTAAGAACCTCAAGACACAAATTCCATCAAGGACTGTTGGAAAGTCCACAAAAATACTAATCTCATTTCAGATACACTGCTACTTCCAAACAAACTGGCTTTTACTCTTTAAGAGACTGCATCCCCACTCTGAGGTCTTATCACCCACATTCACTGAACGCACAGTATTATCAGCCCACAGGTCTCTCTGCACTGACAATACTATTCTGACACAGCATCTGTCACCCTAAACAATGTCTGACTGGAAGCAGGACTAATCCAGGTACAGGAATGCAATGATTCTCTAAATTTGCACCCTGCAAGTCACATGCTGATTCAGTCAGAGCAGACGCTTTAGCAAGACTACTCTGTAGTGACACACTGTTAACAATAGGACACATAGAAAATTAACACACAAAGTCAGAGGGAAGCCTAGTGAAGATAGAGAAATAAAAATACGTAAGAAGTACAAAGAGGTCCAGGTAATACAACCATATTCTCCTCTCAACCTTGAAAGCTCTAGAGCCTTTTGTCTTGAGAAGTCCATTGCACAGTTTAATACAACAGACTAAAAGCCACCCTCAGCAATTTCAACATTTGAAAAGCATCAAACTGAAAAGCTTCCTTCAGCTACTAGACCACTACCCCAAAGCATCTCAAACCATTACGTGTCATCAGACAAGTGCAGTAGCTTTGAAGCAGTAATCATTTCAGGGAGTAGTCAGTGTTTTATACTTGATTCATCTTCATTTACTGTATTTTGAATTAAATTCAGATGTGAAGAACAAGACAATCCTGTGTCAGCTGCAAAAGAGAATGCAACAAGCCTTTAGTCTCATGCTAAGATCATCTCACCAGCTCCACATGGCTTCTACTGCCAGTTCAGCACCTCAGCAATGACCTCTAAAGCTATCTAGTGATTAATATCCATCAGATACATTTCCTTCCCAGTGTAGGCAGCTTCTCTGGAGCAACACATCTCAATAAAGCCTCTCTGAAGTATGCAAGAACTAAAGATGAGCATTCCTGAGGAGGACAGAGTAGATGTGAAATTAATTTAGATACAGTGTATTCAGAAGGAACCCTTCACCTTCTGTACGCTACAATGCTCTCTTTAACCACCTTAACATACCACATAGAACATATTCACATAGAGGATAAAAATGTGTAACTCTGAAGCAATATCTCATGTAATTATGGAAGAATAATAAAATAACATGTAAGATTGAAATGTATTTTAGGGATCTTCCTAGGCTATAACAGTTAACAGAAAAGGCTTTAACCAAACAAAGTAGCAAGAAAGTTTTGTGTCCATGTTTGTTCCTCCCCCTTGGCCCTGATAAGGAAAACATGCAATAGGAAGCAAAAATCTAATTTTGCTGTTTCCCAGCATCTCATACTAATGTCAAATCTGACTGACTGCAGGTGAGAGAAAAAAGAACCACTGAACAGCCAAAACTGCTGTAACCACTTAATGATTTTCCTTCTGTGCCCATTCCCTGTACAGAGGGCTTTGTTATAGTTACTTCCCTAGCAGGTTCAATGACTTGCCCAAAAACCTGTAACCACCCAGTGCTTTCCAGATATAATTGCCCCAATTGGCAATGTCACTTCCTCTCCCAAGCAAGAAATTCCTGAAGAGGCCAAGACATGGATGGATTGTCTGAAAATGAGCCTCTGGGACCCAACCTTAAAAGTGTGAATGTAAGAGCAAAAAGAAATCTTACACCAAACAAAAAACCCCCAACATACATCCCACTAAAATCACAGAGGGCTTGATTAATACCAAGGAAGCAGTAATCAAACCAAGGCATTCAAGTGCTAGTTGGAACAAGTGAAGTACAAAAACCCCAAGGAACTTAACAAAAAGCGCTGTCATCGTAATAACATACCAGAACTTCTTTGAAAGCCATCTTGGAAATTTTTGGACAAAAAACTACAAAAATATTTCCAGAAACTTCTATATAATTCACTAATAAATACACCTTTCTTTTCAAGAACAAGATTAAAGTTCAAAAATAGTATATTTCATAAGCCCAAAGAGCTGAAAGAAGCTGTTCATAAAACTACTGGTTTGTGTTTTGGGGGACAGAAGAGGAACTGACAATAAATGTGTCAAGATTTAAGACAGAAATCTGATAAAGTAAGCCTGAGTTCAGGCCGTATAAAAACTTGAAAATCATAAGCAGCAAGAAGTAGAATTATAAACTTAACACAATACAGCATACTTAAAATTTCTAAAGATCATGTTTAAACTTGAAAAGGAGCAGTTCTAACTGGGTTTGTAAAACTCACTCAAACAATCAGCAGAGAACTGTCACAGTGCAGTGCTGTGATCATATTGCACCATCTGGTCATCTCTAACCTAGATAGGGTGTGACACAAGTGGGAAATGCAGTATCTGCTAACCCAGAAAACTTTTACCCCCCACCAAGGTAGGGAGGACATGGAAAGGTGCCTCTGGAGAGGTGCAGTGTCTCAGAAGAACGTCTGAAGAGTCAGCATCAGCCAGAAATGGTCTATTCCTTCTCTGTATATTTCAAATACTACAACTTGTGACATGCATGTGTTTCAACTTGTGAAATTGCGGGGGTACATACTTAGCATTTACTTAAAGACCAGTGTGATTCTTTTCTACTAAAATAATACCCAAAGGGAGCTATGAAGCTGTTTAAAGCTTTTACATTTGTCTAGTAATCCACAGATGTCACACAGATGGCTTTTATCCGGATAGACACAAAGACACAAAAGTCTAGGTAAATTTAGGGTACACTCCAGACATGACATTGTAGGTTTACAAATACATCCTTGATAATGTCATGACATACACTTGCTTTAATTCATGTAATCGCCATGGAAGCCCCTGCATTTCCTCCCCGGAGTTTTGACATTTATTGTCTCTCTACAGAATTCTTAATAATAGTTTATAATTAGCACTAATATATATTATATCCAGTGATAATGGTATAGTAAAAAGAATTCCTTCCTCTAAAAATCTATTACAGTTTTAGTGACCTTTATTTAATATTGTAATTTTAATGATGGCTCTTGCAATTAAATCTAAGCCCAGATTTTTCTTCCCACGCTTACAAAATTGTGGCAATTTAATCATTAATCTGTTAGCTTCAAAATGAAGGTGAAGAAATCCCTGAACTTATCCACATTCCATGGGGACTTCAAGTAATATCAGATTTTCAGTTGAATTTCCCAGTATTGTCAAAAGTGACGTGAAAAAGCAAGTCAAACCATCCAGCCTGTGGGTATGAAGTCTCTGTTCATTCTGAATGCATCATACCCAGAAATCCCAACTACATTTCTCCCCTCAATTTTACTTAAAAAAACAAACAGGAAAACAAATTAAAATTACCAAGAAAATAAATATTCAATCTTCTCAACACATATAATCACACAAGAATATAGTCTTACATCTGATAAAATTCAGTGTTCAATGACCGTTCTATCATGATCTTTGCCTCAAACACTCAGGTTACAAGGAATAGAATCTGATGTACTACCTCAAGATTCAACTCTACATGCTATGTACACAGATGACTGAAATTCTGTTAATTCAATCACTGAAAAAATTGAAACACATGGGAACATTTTATCTGGCTCCCACATTCCTACCCCATTTTGAACTAATGCAATGGACTTCACATTAGCATTTTCCTATCACTAAACAATAACTCTATTGTTAATCTTCAAAACTGCATTTCTCTCTTTGCATTCACAAACCACTTACTATATGTAGCTGGAGCAGAACATTCTGTTACCAAATCTCCATATGTCACAGACAAGAGGAAAACCTCAGACACTGTCTTCTGCATGTCCTCCTCTTCTTCCTGAGGTCAGCTTTAGCCAAACTTTATACCTGTCTGTCTCTGCAAGCAGACAACTTTTTAAAAGAAAACCAAACCACTATCTTATTAGTTCCTAAAAGCTGGTGAGATATTTACTGGGCAGAGCCAGAACTAGTATTCCAGATACCAGAAATTAGGAAACTTACAAGTTTCAGTAGCATATAACCTGCAAGTTAAATCAGGCACGGAATGCAAGAAGATAACTACATAATTTCTCTAGAGATTACCAGGGAATTCAAGGAATAATTCTCATGTAAATTCCAGGCTTCTGTTAATCAAAACATGTCACAGAACAGACTTAGTAACTGCAAACAAATAGGACTGGTGAAATGTCAGCATACCTCCTGTGGAAGGAAAGAACACTAACAAGTCTGCCACAGTGCTCTGGAAGAAGGAATAATCCAACACACCTGGGCAAGACAGCATAATTGGATTTTCAAAAAGCTTTTCACAATGTTCCCTCCAAAAGCTCTTAAACCAAGTTGCTAAGGAATTTATTCACAATCGATTATAAACAGGGAAGGGCAAAGTATAGGAACAAGTTATAGAAGGGCGAGGAAAGTGTTTGAAAGTCCCAAAGAGACAAAAATTAGAGTCCCAAAGGGGTCTGTGCAGGCATCTCTGCTGTTCAGTAAATTAAAAAAAGGTGATGAACAGGTGATACACTCATGCACTATACAGAGTTATTCACAAAAATAAACACAGATTGAACGACGAACTGCAGAAGGTTGTCCTCACACTGAACAAATGGATGATAAAAATCAGCAGCTGAAATTCCTTGCTCATAAACACAAACTAACACAATGAAAAAGACAACTCTACTATGCACTTAAACCAACAGACTCTAGTTAGGCATTATCATGCAGAAGAGGTCCCTGTGATTAGTCCTCTGGAAATAACAGCTCCCAGGCAGCTAACAGAACACTGGAGCAGAGCACAGAAGAGACCACCATAATGTCTGTCCATGAATACTAAGCTTCTCCACCTTAAATATCACACACAGGTACAACCTTCCCTGTAAAAAAAGACAGAATATACCTAAATATGGTGCAAGAAAGGACAAACAGTGCTTTCATACAAGAAACTAATAAGCTGTGGTTCTTCAACTAGAAGAGGAAACAGCTGGAGAAACAGGACCAACATAGAGAAAACAAATATTCTTTGCTTCTTTTAACACAGCAGTTATAAAGAACGCAATGAAACACTCAGTGCCAAAGCTGGAAAATAAGGGCACTTCTTCCATATAAAACACAATTAATCTCTGGACTTGAATCACCATGAGGTGCTGCAAATACTAAACATATAAACTGCCTCCAATTTTTCGAAAAACATCCACCAGCAGCTATCACATTTTAAAAGACAGATACAGCCTCTGCTCAGAAATCCTTCAGCTCCAGACTGCAGCATCTTGGGAGGATACACAGATAAAAGCATTGCCATACAACCAAACTATACTTAACATCTTTTCCTTAGCATCTGCTGCCAGCTTCAGAACCACGATATTGAGCCCCATGAGCCTGGTGTTAACCTCTCCTGTGATCTTTCCACTCCAAATTATAACTGATAGTAGTACCACAGCTTTCTGCCCCCATCCTCCCCCCCAAAAAACACCTAGAAACAACATCTTCCCCCACAAACACTTATAACCTGAAATCTCCATTAACTGTACCAAATAATTTCTCTAGCTCTCCTTTCTAAGTTCATTATTAAAATTTACCTAATACGTTCACATTTTACTTCGAATGCCTCTTATTTTAAGTCATTGCCCTGAAATTCCTATCATACCTTGGCAGCCTATGGAGCCCTGCTTAACTATTTCGCTCAGCACAGTAAGCAGGAGAGCATTCTACATAAACTGGGGATGCAGTAACACTACAAACTAGTCACGCATTACGATTTGATCTTCAAATTGAAAGTAGCTTTGCTGCAAAGAAATAAAATTTTAAACAACATTTTTAAAAAATGCCCGAGTCACTTACGGAACCTGTACTCTTACATCACGTGAGCCGCCAGCTCAGCCCGAGCAGTCACAAATTCCCTGACTCAGTAGAAAGCTTTACGGCTCTCACCTCCGAGCATCTGCCGCTTGTAGCTTCACAGAGATAGCAAACGCTGGGCCTTACGGCGCCGGGGGGGAGAGCCGGCAAAGCCCAGCCCCGCCGCGGCTCTCCCTCGTCCCCGCGGATCAGCCGGAGCCTGAGAGAAGGGAGCACATGTCAGGACCCACAGCCCCGCCCGGGCCAGAGGCTGCTGCGCCCCCGCACGGGGCCCTCCCCCGGCCCGGGGCGAGCCCAGACCACGGGAGCGCCGCAACCCCAGGGCTCGGCAGGGCAGCCCAGCACAGCAGCGCCGGTACCTCCGCCCCCGGCCGCCGCCCCCGCCGTTACCCGCCGCGCCCAACGCCCCGCCCGTGACGGGGCGGAGGAGCCCGCGCACCCCCCACCTGCTGCGGCCGCAGGGGGGAGGAGGAGGAGGGAAGCAGCTCCCAAGCGAGCCCCGCGGCCGGTGCGGCCCTGGCCGGGCCCCGCGGGGTTAAACCCGCGCCGCGCCCCGCCCCGCCCCGCCGCCATTGGCCGGGCGGTTGCCGGGAGACCTCTAACGGCACCTGCCGCGCCCGCGGGCGGCCCAGCACGGCCCGGCCGCGCCTCCGCCACCTGCCCGCGGCCCG